>APFE031111391.1:0-41585 GCA_000404065.3 Pinus taeda
CCTGCGCCAACGTGGGTACTACAGGCAATTTATTAATAAAAGAATGAAAATTTACATAAGCTTCTCTCATGCACGGTTAACCTACAAATGACCCTCCATGCGCTTTAAATAGAATTCATGGACCAATCGGGTGTCAAGCCACGGATCAAGTGTCGGTAATACCGAGGAAAGAATGAACCGTCGGATCACTACATATCGTGACCGTCGGATTGTAAGTTACAAAATGTACAACGGTAAAGAAACACACTTTACCTAACTCTATACCTAACTCTATACTAGACCAAGTTGAACTTAACTATTCCTATGTGTCGGAATATCCTAACACTAACTTGGACTTTGGAAACATTAGGGGAGTTTTGAGGTCTAAAATGGGCCTCCTAAAGAAATTATAAAAATAATAGTGGAAACAATAAAATAAGATTTGATTACATCATCAAATTTTAGAGGTAAAAAGAAAAAATTTATTTTGTCACTTGTATTTTCAACTTATATCCTTATTGGTTTATTCAAATTTCGAGCGGAAACACTTGTTGGATATATAATTTGATTCCTCATCTAAGGAGTACCCATGTTGCGTACTTTCGATGGACCTTGCTACACGAAAAATGAGAAATACATGAAAACGTTTTTTCATGTATTTCTCATTTTTTGTGTAGCAACATCCATCAAAAGTATGCAACATGGGTACTCCTTGGATGAAGAATTAAAATTTTACATCCAACGAGTATTCTCACTCAAAATTTGAGTAAAACCTTAGGAAGATAAGTTTAAAATACAAGTTGAAAAAATAGTTTTATTATTATTTTACTATTTTTACTTTTTTACTCCGAAAATGGTCTTTACATCATCATCTTGAATCCTATTGGTTCTTATAAAGTTTATTTTGGTTCTACATTTTTCTTAAGAGGTCCATTTTAGACCTCAAAAATCTCCTAATGAGCCATTAGAGGTGGTCAAACCTCCGACAACTTGTTCCTTCCTTCTTTGTGGGCATTCTTTGATTAGGTGTCCATGTTCATGGCAAAGTCAACATCTAAATGGGATGTGTTCGTAGTCTAGGGGTTGATTCCAAACTTCTCCTTGATAATCTAACTCAATAGAGTCTGGTAGTGGTTGGGATATGTTCATGTATATGCATAACCTGAAATATGACATGTTTTTCCTTTCTTGGTAATCATAGTTTGACAAAATGCCCTAGTGCTTGTCCAATTCCTTCTAGGATTTCTGGTATCCAAAAATCCACAAGAAGTGAATAGAGTCTGACCCCTACTAGGGCTTCTGTGAAATCTTCTTTATTAGGATTGAAACAAGCTTCCCAATGCTTGATATAGATTCTAATGTTGTTGAAAAAATATGGTCATCCTTCAAAATTCAGGCCTTATCTTCAAGATTGGAGAAGATTACTGTGAAAAAGCCTTTTGGCCCTAACCTTAAGTCCACTTCACCTATTGGCTGCCATTTGTGATGTATCAATCGTTCAAGATCTTTCTCCATAGGCCATATCCCTATAGATTTGCAAATGAAAACATGATCTTGCATGTCTTCTATAGTCATCCAAAATTTTAAAAGGGATAATGAATCTAGAGCTTTGCGAGACTTTTGAAATACATTGACCCAATAAGCTTCTTTTTTATTAACCTCCCAAAACTGACAACTAAGAAAATTCAGAGACAGTCCCCTCAAGACATCCCTTTCTTAATAACCTCCCAAAACTGACAACTAGGAAGACTCAGAGATAGTCCCCTCAAGACATATCCCTTCCCCTCCAGACATCCCACCCTTGAGTTCATGGCGAAAATAGTCCCCTCAAGACATATCCCTTCCCCTTCAGACATCCCACCCTTGAGTTCATGGCGAAAAAACAGAGAAAACGTTTTAAACAATAACCTTAAATAGATTACGATAAAAAATAAAATGGGTAGGTAGAAAGGAGTTCTACCCTGATTAGTTGCGTAGACCTGGTATCTTCCCCGCCTTTACCTGAAAGTACCGCCTTCACCGCCAATAATTATTTTTTTTCTCGCTGTAAGGAATCTGATCAGGTTGAGAAAAAACCAATTTTATATCTGGACTTCGTTGACAAAATATAATTTAATAACTCTCGGAAAAAACAAATTGGTAAAAAACAAATTTAAGCCAGTGGGGACTTGAACAGTCATCTGAGCCTTGCCGTGTCCGCAGTGGGAGGTTTTCAGGGACTTTTGGGTTTCTGTGGGCGCCTCCGTCCGGCCTTTACCTGCCCGCGGAATACGATCTACACCTGGAGTTATGGCGGTTATGTACCATTTAAGAAATCCCCGCTCCATTGGGTGATAAGCACTGAATCTAAACTTTTCGACGGTTCGCCTTTCTCCAAGCTTTTGTCATATTCCTGGATTGTCAGCCCCCAATTGAATCACTGATAATTTTATGGTTTCTGAAGCCATTGTGCCTGAGACCCTTCGAGGTTCGTTGTGATTGGAACTCGTTTCCAGAAAAATGCAGAGTATGCTTTCATTTTCATTGTCTGTTCAGGAGGACCATGTTCAACCGACCCCAAATAATAGCTGCTAAATAGCTGCAATGCAGGAGGACATTAGAAGAATTTATTAAATTGAATAAACATAGCAGGATACTACACGCCCACAAATGTGTCAAATCGATTTCACTGTAACATGTCACATTGAATTTTCAAGATGGTTAGTTGAAACCATGTTAATAATAGCTGCAATGCAGGAGGACATTGGAAGAAAGAATTTATTGAATTGAATAAACATAACAAGGATAATACACCCCACAAATGTGTCACTTGTGGATTGAAAAATATTGTGGGGCTCTCTAAAAATGAATTTTGCATAGTTATTATTTATTTGAGAGTTTTGGAGTTTAGAAAAGCAATGGGTCATGAATTGATGCATATTGGATCAGTATGATTGGGTGAGGAAATATCAATAAGTAGTGAAGGGATATTGATATGTTAGTTGTCTAACAGACAATTATGATTTGTGGAAAGCTTGTATCAATAAGCAAAAATGTTTTCCAATGTTTCTTTTGGTTTTTGTGAGGGAAAGCTACCTCCACCCACTCCAAATATCCAAGTGTTTCCTCTTGTGGTAACATAGTGGGTGGTCGGTGACAAAGAGCATTAGTGTAACTGAGCTTATGGGTGTAAAAGTTCTTTCCCAAGCCATTTTCTAGATTGAAATTACATATAAGCGCTTTGTTTTGTTATGTGGAAATTCAAAATGTGGCACCTGTTACACTGTAATACAAATTTAGTATGGTAATTTGAAGTTGTACAAGTCTACTACAAGATATTTTTTTTTCTCACATTTACAAGGATGAGATCTAGATCTAGGTGATATAATCTAAATCATTGAATTTTTACGAATAAGTATTTTTATGAATCTCAATAAAACCCATCAAAATATAGTGCATAGCTAAAATAAATACATAATAATACATGGCCGAAATATCTATATATACTAAGAGATGACTAAAATATCTATTATATACCCAAAAAATGATATAATTAATGAAAGCATGATAGAAAATTTGGTTATAACTAAAATAAAAAATTACCGAAGTTGTAATGTTTAATTTTGAAAATTTGTTTTTATATATATTATTCATACAAAGATTTATAATTATATTTGATTCAATGCAGCATAAACATGACTATATAACATCGCTCGTGCTTTCGATGATAGCATCCCTAAAAACTGCTTATGGAGTTTTGTTTGAGGGGTACATTGGATGGAACTTATGGATGGCAGCCTCTTAAGCCGTTCTTTCCCACACAACTTAGAAATCCCAAATGTTGCAGAGTTGGTAGCTGAATGTGACAAAAAAGACATCGGATAACAATTTTCAGAAACTATACTTTTTACACTTTAATTAAAAACCAAAATCAAAAACACCACAAATTGGTCACCATAGAGTCGATACTTATCGGTTTCATAGGGAAGAAAGATCTTTAAATAGACTGTGAATTAAAAGAATGCTGGATTGAAAAGAACAAAAAGAAGTTTTAAAATACTATTAGGAGATTGTTTGTCTTATTAAATTTCATGTTACAAAGTAGCTAGACACCTCATCTAATTGTATTGAATATATCTAGCAAACATGTTACAAAGTAGCCCGACACTTCATCTAATTGTATTGAATATATCTAGCAAACTTATCTATAAAAGAGAGAAAAAAACACATATGTATTATTGTGTGGATTTTGTTTATAAAGGTTACAATTTTGATAAGTAATTTTTTTTAGAATCAAGCAATAAAATTTTGAAAAGATTTGATTATTAGATCGTCTGAATCATTTTTTATGATGTAAATAAATTCAAGGCCATCAAAAATTTATTAAACACCCAAAATTTTGAAATTCAACAACTATAATTCATATTTCCAAAAATTTCTACCAATAAAATTTCTAGTATTATTTTCCAAACTCTCATTAGAATCTAGATAGTCTCTTATGTAATATGGTTTGTATTCGTTACCGACGACCACGTTCCTCCACCGTTTCGAATGGTTTCCAAATAACCTATATATACAAAATTGTAAAAGGAAAAAGGCACTAGTGGGCGGCCTTATCTTCAATTGAACGATTGGTTGATTCGTACATAAAATAAACTAGCATTTGCACCACATGTTGCAAAGGAAACGCCGTAAGGCAATGATATAAGAAACAATAGCATAAAAGAAAGAAGTCAAAATTTTATGCAATTTTGTTTCTTCTGGTGTTTCTTTTCTATCATATGTTATGTTTAAGGCAATGATATAAGAAACAATAGCATAAAAGAAAGAAGTCAAAATTTTATGCAATTTTGTTTCTTTAGTGGTGTTTCTTTTTTATCATATGTTATGTTTCAAGGAGATTCCAACCAGGGTATGTTCAATGTGAAGGATTTATGAAAATGCTCTTCATTAAGATTCTAGAACCTTTTATAAGTAAGTGATTTAAATCAAACATTTCATAACAAAGTAAATGTTCTTAATTTAGTTCCTTGTTGCTTCTTATCCTTATTTCCCTAGTGTAAAATGTTCAAACTATAAAAGAATGGTATTATTTTTTGTCTCTTAAGACAATTGTATTTTATCTAACTCAATCATTTTCATAGCCTCAACTAGGTGCCCATCATTCTCAATCATTTTCATAACCTCAACTAGGTTCCCATCATTCTCTTTGTACAGTGACTCAATGTGTTTAAATGCATTTCATAAATTTGGTTTAATAAATGTTGGAAGAAAACCAATATATTTCACGTTGTAGAAAGGAGTGTACATTGGTTGGGGTAAAATTGTATTGCTCTTACCATTTGATGATGTCATCTAAATCTTGAATCTTTCTGGCCACTTATGAATTCCCCATTCTAATTGTTTTTTATCATGATGATATTGGCATCACAATCCTTGTTCATGAGATACACCCCCTACTCACCACTTCTAAGCAGAAGGTCACTAAATTGAATGGTGCTAAAAGTAAATAAGAGGAAGCGAGTTCAAAAAACATTTGTTTGAAATATTTTCCACCATTAAAGGATGGTGTAAACAATCAGCCCATAAGAATATTCAGCCTTATTTCTGTGAATAATGCATTAGCATTGCCTCAAAATCATGAAGAAAATTCACAACATAACAACTTTAAGTTAATCTTAGTTTTAAGGTTCTCACCTCTAGTGGATGGCAAATTTGTTAGAACCATTTACTTTGAGAGTTTAGAATTCTATCATATCTTAAGAGCTTGGAACAATTAGATGAATCCTATAGAAAATGAGGCTTCCAAACACATTATGTCAATGCTAAAAGGGGGTGGGGTTTGACTGCAATCAAGTGGGCAAGCTAATACGAGAATTGTAGTTATAGCTGGACTTGAGATCTTTCTTCCCACGGTCTTTGAAGAAGATTACCGGATCAACCGCCATCTAAATCCTACTAATCCTACCACAAATATATTGACAACGAAAGGATAGAAACAACTCCATCTCAATCCTATCAATTCTACTAGGAATATATTTACAATCAACATAAAGCAGCAAATTCAACCAATCATTTAACTCAGAAATAGTTTTAAAGTGAACAATCATCATGCAGCATACACAGTGAATAGATATTTATTATCGATTGTCATCCCATGTCCAGATGATGTCTTTGAGGCCAAGATTTAGATCGTGACTGTAGAAATTACTGTATCCCAGCAAATCCCCTTCGATCTTCCTAAGCTCCACCATGAAGAGTGAGGGCGTGACTTAGAAAATCTAGGTGTAAATAGAAAAATGCCCCTACTCCATCCCATGCAACTTCACCTTACAGTCTCGAGACTTCTTGAAACTGAACCGCGAAAGGCTTGCAAGCTCCTCCAACATCGACATTATGCTCGACATTATGATACAAAATGAGGTGTAAAAGAATTTATTACAAACATAGCTAAATACCAGAGTTACAAGTGAGGGATCAAAAGATTTGATAAACCCTGAGGTTTTACACCTACCTGTTGGTGGGGTTTTCTCCTATAGCCTGTCTAATTTCCCCTTTCCTTCTATTATATTATAGGGGGTGGTGCCGAACTTGATGATAGTGACGGGCATTCATGGTAAAATAGACTAGAGTCCCACCGATTTATCGATCGAGAAAGCTCCAGCTTCGACATTATGCTCACGTTGGCTGAGTCGAGGGTTTGACTGCAATCAAGTGGCCAAGCTAATACAAGAATTGTATTTATAACTAGACTTGAGATCTTTCTTCTCAGGGTCTTTAAAGAAGATTATTGGGTCTTTGAAGAAAATTACCAGATCAACCACCATCTAAATCATTCTAATCCTGCCACAAATATGTTGCCAACGAAAGGACATAAGCTCATTCTTGCACTACTTAGTATATTTGAAATAACATGTAGCTGTCATTTTTATCAACTCGACTATGAGTTTCAAGAACAGACACACCGGTGTAATTTTGCCACAGAAAATGTCTTCACTGCCCATAGAAATGTTGTAGCTGCACAGGCAGCATTTCCTGCTAACAACCTAATAGCAACACCACTGCCACAACTTGTTGTTAGGGTTATTCATAGATGTATCTCCTATCCAGTCTGTCACAGAAAGTTGAATAACCTACTACACTGAGGCAATATTCTCGACTTTTCTTCATTAAATGAAATAGTTGACTGGTTGAAATTGCTGCCACAGTTAGACATATATTCAATATGTTATAACCAATGTTTCATATGAGAGCAGCGAACGATCAATCAAGTCAAACATACTGCGGTATGAGTGATATTATGATTTCGAGTGAGTGAGTGATAGATACATATATTTATTTATACATTTATTTTTATTTGTTGAAGTTTAGATTAAAAAAAAAATTCCACGCTATGTAGTGGTGGATGCATAATAGGATACTTGACATTTGAAATATTTTCACAGAGTTGTAAGCTATAACATGTACCCACCTAATGTTTATATATCTCCTTTATTCTCAATGCAATAATAATTATTTTTATTATTAATAAAATAATTAATATATAAATTTTACATATAATTATATATTTAAAATAATTAGAAATATTTTTATTATAAAAAAAAAATTTATAATTAATTACTCTTAATATCATAGGATCCCAAAATCATTTAATTCAACATAACCAAAAGAATCAAAAATTTTAAAAAGTTATTGAAAAAATAGTTAATCAATATCACATAATCCAAAATGATCTTAAAACATTTTACATCAATATCACATAATCCAAAAAAATAAAACTTTTTACATTACATTTGATTATATAATTTTTTTAATTAATAAATATAATTAAAACAAAACAAGAATGATCTTAAAATAAATCTCAAAAATCTCAAATGAACTTCTTTTGTGTAGATAACGTAATTAAAAAAACAAAATCTAAAATAAATTATTGAAATCAAATCTCTACCATCACATAAATTTATAATTAAATTAAACATGTCGAGATTCTAAATTCCAAGCCTCCTCGTTCAATCAATATATCTTAATTCCATTGAACGTCTGCGTCACTCGAGGTGATGTATGCACATCTTCATCTGGAAGGAAGGTCTTCAGACTCAAAGTCACATCACAGCAGGAAGGACCATATGAGTCACATTGGCAAGGGTTCAATTAGACACTCTTTGATGTAGTCCTTGATTTTTCTTTTAGAGATGCCGAAACCATCTCCTTCCTTGAATATCACCATCGTCACTCGAGTCTCTTCCAATAGCATCTTCTTGCACTCGAATGGGATGTCGACATCCGATGTGTCGTCGGGCTTCAGAAACTCCCACGTCAACCCCTTCATTGCTGGCTCCAGAAGGTTGTACATGTAATTCACAGCCATTTCCTCTCTACTTCCAGGATGTTCTTTCATATAACATTCAATACTGGACGCCAATTCTCCACGAGCCTTCTCAGCCTTATATGTATGTATGTCGTCGGCCAGGCGAGTAATGATGCAGTTGAGCTCTGTGAGAACACGCCTTCCTGGGTAATCTAATTGCTCCAATGCCTCTTGCGAAAGGATTTGCCCTTCCATCAATAACACTCCACTCACCAGAAGTATACATTGGCCGATGGAAATGATCTAGTTCTTTATGCATTCCTCCAAGCTTGGCACGTACTCAGATGCTAACCATTCAACATTTTCATAATACCCCATAAGATATTCCTCCCACTGATGAATTCAAGATTAAGATTAGAAAATAATTACAATATTCATGTCTGCACAGTAAGTCATATAAAAACAACTTACAAATTCATCCGTATTACTTACTCATTTTCGGAAAAAGCTAAGCAATTCACGCCCCAGTAACTTCTCAGCCTCCCAAACCACTTCGTGAACAATTTCATAAAAGATTTTGTAGCAGAATTTCATATAGTCTAGAAGGCTTTCTGTCAAGGAGAGGTCCCATTTGAAGAGCCAACATAAGATAATTAGGATGATACACAATGTCAATGTAGATGAAGATGGTTGCAATAACATCCTACCTTCTGACAGCCTCAGTGAATAGCTTCAATTCATCAAGGGTTCCATATGTATCATACATATCATCCAGAACATTATTCAAGCAGGTTACTTTTGAAAAGAGGAATCTGCATTTGGCATATTGGGGCTCATACGTGCCTGCCACTACTATGAAGAAGCATTCCACGAGCCTCTCTCGACCGAAGGGTAATAAAGGGAACTCAGAATTTTAAAACCAGTTGTGGAGCAGAATCAATCAGAAGGGCTTCAGACTTTCGTTCCAATGCCTGTATGTAGGACATGTCATAAATGTTACGTTGAAGGATTTTTCAGAGAAAATGGTGAAGGGAAGGATAGTGAAATTAAAAATTTTATGATACCTATCAAACACAATCGAGAATTTCCTTGATTTCCTTTTCAAAGTGTCTATCGATTCCAAGGCGTACAATATTATCCACCATTAAGAGGCCTTCCAGCAGATCCACAGGATACAGAAAGGGAACTGCAGTATGCGCAGTTAATTAAATTTATTGAATTTTAAAAAGAAAAGCAAGGATAGGGCCAATATGCAAACAACATGAAACTTCCATACATACCAAAACTACCAAACTTTGTGAGCATGCTATTCAGTAATTCAAGGCATTTGATGTCTCCAATGTGCATGAAGACGCAGGCATTTTTTGGTAAATAATTTTTAAGAAAAAACATGAAAAATTAACTCAATTACTAGTATTAACCTTACATGATGACAATGATAAAAAATTAAAAAAACAACTCTCAAATCCCAATTTTAATTCTTGCCCTGCTTGACTCACACATCCCAACTTTCCATTTAAGGAGAATTAAAAGGACAACTCTCAAATCCCAATTTCAGTTCTTACCATGCTCTACTTGCACATGCCTAACTTTCCATTTAAGGAGCGCAAGAACACATGAAAGAGTGGGAAGCAGGCGGTCAGACAGGAGAAAGTGCGACTCAGTTCCCCATGAACCATCATTTAACTTGTTTTTCAAAATCCAATCAACTGTTAGAGGAAATTGCGGTCGAGAAGAACCATCAATGGCGGGCACCCTGGCTACCCATGTTGTGTCATAAGTAGATGGGGTGATCATTAAAGCATCTCCTTCACCTGTAAGCATCAGCTTAATCCCACTAATAAGTGTCTCCGTGCGTTCTCCATAGCAATAATCCTGTTCAATTAACACAGTTAGTGATCATTATCAAAAGTGATATAAATACTTGATCTAATCAGAAGAAAGAATATATTTACTCACAGTGTAAGGGGATTGAAGAGATTGCACAAAATCATAATCCCAGACATTTGGATGAGGATTGGCCGTCCTCCTGATCATGCTGCTGCTACTGCTACCTGTCGACAGAGTAGAAGAAGCAACAGAAATGCTAGCCATTACAGCAAATATTAGCTATATGCATTGGAATGGAATTTGGCAAACAAATTTTGCTTGCTTGATTGGCTTGCTTCGTAGACAACTGAGTCACCTGCTGGTATTATGTAGGTATATATAAATATATTTTCAAGCATCCTGCTACATGCTCTTCGACCCCTTGACGTCATGGCCAATGACGGATACACCAAAGATTTCATGGTTCAACTTTAGGTGGTGAGGTTCCTCTGGCATTCGACTGTTCAACTTTCCCACGGTGTAGCGACGCCATGAGGCGGCTCAAATATCTCCATTGGAAAGCGACTCTGCATGCCCCTTCTTGCCCATGTCCAGAAGGCGGTTGCCAAAACGGTTTGCAATTCAAATCAATGGCCGAGCAGAAGCTAATCGTCTAACAAAAGATCCAAAAGCGCAAACAGAGGACACGTAATCAGGTGAAGGAGTTGGTTTCATAGGGAAACGCCTTACGGCGTAATAATAGTTAAAATAATAAAATAAGAGTTATGAATTTTGGAGGGAAAAAAAGAAAACTATTTTTTTAATTGTACTTTTGTATTCTCTCCTTATATTTTTAGTCAAATTTCAAGTGTATACACTCCTTGGATGCAGAATTAAATTCTACACCCAATGAATACCATTGTACATAATTTTTAGAAGACTCACATTGATAAAAATATACATTAAAAAAACCATGTTCAAAACATTTGTTTTTTCACGTATCTACATTTTTTTAATCAATCTGGATCTTCTCAAAACTATGCATAATGGGCACTTGTTGGATGCATAATTAAATTTTCCATCCAGCAAGTGTCTACAGAAGAAATTTGAGTAAACATATCAAGAGATAAGCCAAAAATACAATTAAAAAAAAAGTGGTTTTTCTCTTTTCCCTCCAAAATATTTACATGTACCTCTTTTTAAATTTAAGGGATTTTTATTGGTTTATGTATTATGATATGGAAATTACGTGAAAAATTCGTGGGAACTTTTAGGTTGAAATTTCCTCTAATGTATATTATTTTAATATACTAAGTTTATTATTTCTGAGATTTAAATATTATTGTGGAAAAAATATTTTATTTATATGTTTTCAATATTTTAAAAAATAAGACACATGCACAGCAAAATTCTTATGATTTTAAGAGTACTAGCAGCTAGGGTTTGAATCAATTGGACTCTATAGAATGAGGGAGCAGGGATCCCTCATACAGAAATGTTGTCATGGACAAAGGGGAGAAAATCTGTTCGGTTGTGTTATATTCTTTACACGACTAACCTACATAGTGAATCGGGGGGTTAGAGGGTGGGCGGAGCCTCCCGTTCATTGTGCCGATTGCACAACGAGGGCCAGGTAGCCACCCTCTACAGGGTTCGGGGCAGCACCCTGGGAAATTTTTTTTGGACCCTATATTAGGTTGGGCGAACCTACCTATGGTTTTCGGTCCATGGTTTTGGACACGATGGTCTTCAGTCCATGCTATTGGATGCTTTGGCATGTATAAATATGTATTGTAACATTGAAAGGAACATATTGACAAAATCAAGTTAGTAGTCCCGGTTTTTGGATCCAGGGAAAATCTTTATGTATATGTGTTTTATGTGTTATGCTCTCGCATTGTTTATTTTCTGTGTTTTAGAATTCATATGCAGGTAATTTATGTACGGGGTTAAAACCTACATTTGGTATAAGAGTTGTTTTGACTTCGAGGGGATGCCTTTGTTGCTAAGGGGTTTCACTCAGGCCTGTGGTAGACCCTTCTCAGTGGGAGATCTATGAGATTGATTCTGGTGGTGAAAAAATATGGCAAGCAATGGAAAGATAGAAATCAAGAAATTTAATGGTCAGAGTTTTGATTTGTGGAAACTCAAGATGGAGGATCTGTTGGTGGATAAGGATTATTGGATCACGGTAGATCCAAGTACTAAACTAATGGGTGTGTTTGATGAAGAATGGAAGAAGTTTGATCAGAAGTAAAAGAGCACAATACGATTGTGTGTCTTAGATTCAGTATTGCTGAATGTATTAGGGGAAGCTACAACGAAGGCTTTGTGGGACAAGTTAGGGACTTTGTACCAATCTAAGTCTCTGGTGAATAAACTGTTCTTGTGGAAAAAGCTGTATAACCTGAGGATGAAAGATGGAGGCTTGGTTACAGAGCATATGAACGCATTTAATATTGTGGTAAGTTAGTTAGCATCTGTTGATATTAAAATTTTAGATGAATATAAGTGCATCAGTTTGTTGTGTTCTCTACCAGATTCGTGGGATACTCTGGTTATTGCAATAGGTAGCAATGCAATTACCTTGCAGTTGATGAAATAATCTCATCCTTGCTGATGGAGGAGATGAGACAAAAAAATATCAAGAGCCAGAATGGTGATGCCTTGTCTGTACAAGGATGGTTCTAGAACAGAAACAAAAATAAGTCATTAAGTGGGAGATCTAAATCTCCAGGAAAACCTGTAAAGGTGGTGTGCTAGAAATGCAGAAAGGAAGGTCACAACATAAGGGACTGTAAATCTAAATATCCTGATAAAGGAAAGGGATCTAGTGATGCTTCTTCTACATAGGCGAAAACCACCTCAAATGAAGGTGGGGATGTGTATTTTGCTTCCTCAATCACACATGTAGATCATGAGGCATGGTTTATTGACTCAGGTGCATCCTTTCACTTCACTCTCCATAGAGAGTGGTTTTGTAAGTATGAGAAATACGATGGTGGTGATGTCTTCTTAGGGGATGATAGGAAGGCTAGAATCGTTGGTCGCAGAAAAGTAAAGTTGAAGTTGCAAGGTAGAAGGGTTATAACACTTTTGGATGTTTTGCATGTTCGTGCATTGGACAAAAATCTAATTTCTATAAGCAAGTTGGATGATGCAAGTGTAAAAACAGTGTTCGAGAAGGATACCTGCAAGATGGTTCGGGGAGCACTGGTATTGATGCAGGGAGCTTGGATTAGAACTCTGTACAAGTTGCAAGGTAGCACTGTTGTTGATGGGTGCAACAATTCTATGGTTCCTGAAAGTGGAGCAAAAAATCTTGTGGTCTTTATAGAGAACACCATGTTGTGGCATCAAAGGCTTGGAAATATCGCAGAGAAGGGCCTTCGAATACTTCATGGTAAAGGTATGGTAGAAGGTATGAGTAATAGCTCTCTAGGCTTTGATTTCTGTGTAAATTGTGTATATGGGAAGAAAAATTGGGTGAGTTTCCCCTCTGGTGGTAAGAGGGAAAAACAGATATTAGACCTTGTGCACAATGATGTGTTTGGACCTATGAAGGTTCCATCACTGGGTAAGTTTATATGCTATGTATCATTTATAGATGACTTCTCAAGGAATACATGGATATATTTCCTTAAGAAGAAATTTGAAGTCTTTGACAGGTTTAAAGAATTTAAGGCTCTAGTGGAAAACCATAGAGAGAAGAGGATAAAGGTGTTGAGGACAGATAACAATGGAGAGTTTTGCAGTAAGGAATTTGAAGAATTCTATAAGAAGTGTGGTATAGCACGACAGAATATTGCTCTATATACACCTCAGCAAAATGGAGTCATAGAAAGAATGAAACAAGACGTCGATGGAAAGGGCAAGAAGCATGCTCAGTGGTGCCGGGTTAGGACAGGAATTCTGGGCAGAGGCGGTGGATACTGCATGTTACTTGGTCAACAGGTCACCTTCATCAGCGTGGAGGATAAGACTCCACAAGAAGTATGGACTGGTAAGAAACCCTCTCTTTCACATCTGAGGGTATTTGGATGTGATGCATATGTACATGTTCCAAAGGAGAAATGAACCAAGTTGGAATGTAAATCTGAAAAGTGCATCTTTATTGGGTATAAGGATGGTTTAAAGGGTTATAAGCTTTGGAACCCAGTAACAAGGAAGGTTGTGTACAGTCGAGATGTGGTGTTCAAAGAGGTGAAAGATGTTATTAAACATGAAGTCCAACCAAAGGAACCTGTGAAGATAGAGTTTGAACTAAAGGAGGAAGAATCAGACTCAGTAGCAGAGAGGAGGAATCGAAAGATGAAGAGTCACAAACTCCGGGTGTGAGAAGATCATTTCGAGAAAGAAGGAAGCCAAAAAGGTATAGTCCATCTGCTTTTTGTTCAAATTTTTCTTTATCTATTATTGACGATGATCCTAGAACTGTGAAGGAAGTAGTAGATCCAGAGAATGGAAAACTCTAGAAAGAGGCCATGGTTGATGAAATGGAATCTTTGCACAAAAATGAGGCTTGGGATCTGGTGGAGTTGCCAGCTGGAAGGAACCATTGGCAGCAAATGGGTGTTCAAGAAGAGACAAATGCAGAAGGGAAGGTGGAGAAATACAAAGCTCGATTGGTAGCAAAAGGTTATTCCCAGGTGCCGGGAATTGATTTTGGTGATATTTTCTCTCCTGTTGCCAAGGTAACTTCTATTAGATTACTTTTATCTGTTGCAACTGCTTTTGATTTTGAGGTAGAACAGATGGACGTGAAGACAACATTTCTTCACGGGGATTTGGAAGAGGAAATCTACATGAAGCAACCTGAAGACTTTGCAGTGAAGGGTAAGAAAGAACTAGTATGCAAGTTAAAGAAGTCTCTGTATGGGTTAAAACAGTCACCAAGGATGTGGTATCAGAAATTTGATACATTTATATGGGGACTTGGCTTCACCAGAAGCAAAGCAGATCACTGTGTGTATTTTAAATTAATTGGTGACCGTGTTATTTATCTGGTCTTGTATGTGGATGATATGTTGTTGGTTGGAAATGACAAAGAAATTATCCAGGATTTGAAGACCCAATTGTCCTCCAAATTCAACATGAAAGATATCGGTGCTACAAACTATATTTTGGGCATGGAAATTAAAAGAGATCAGGAAAAGAGGAAGCTCTGGTTAAACCAGAGGAAGTATGTCGAGACAATACTTAAGAGTAAACCGGTGAAGGTTCCTATTCCTGTAGGTGTGAGGTTATCTGCTGAATAATGTCCCAGGACACAAGAAGAGGAAGAGGACATGTCCCGCGTTCCATATGCAAGTGCAGTTGGTAGCTTGATGTATCCAATGGTCTGTACTAGACCAGACATTGCACATGCAGTGGGAGTATTGAGCAAGTTTATGTCAAAACGAGGGAAGGAGCACTCGACAACAGTGAAGTGGGTTTTCAAGTATTTGCGTGGCACTAGTGATTATGATTTATGCTACTAAGGAAGACCAGGATTGGACAGAGTGTTGGATATTCGTGGCTTTGTTGATGTAGACTAGGCTGGAGATCTGGATCAGAGAAGATCTAGAAGTGGGTATGTGTTTAACCTATTTGGAGGTGCAGTCAGTTGGATGAGTAAGAAAGAATCTGTAATGGCACTATCAACTACGGTGGTAGAATACATGGCAGCCACTCATGCAAGCAAGGAAGCAGTTTGGTTGTAGAGATTGTGTTCAAGTATGGGGTTAGTACAGGGAGCTATAAGGATAGACTATGACAGCCAAAGTGAAATTTTCTTAGCAAAAAACCCTGCTTATCATTCAAAGATAAAGCACATTGATTTTCAATATCATTTTAGGACGGATATGATAGAAGACAAAAAGGTGTTGCTGGTAAAGGTGGACACTTTGAAGAATACTACGGATGCATTAACAAAATCTATGGGCTCTGAGAAGTTCTCTCAGTGTAGAGAAACAATGGGTGTTTCAGGGCTGAAAAAATGACTAAGCTCTCCTGTGGCCCACTGTGGAAAGAAAACAACAAGTGGGAGATTGTTGGGCTGTGTTATATTCTTTCCACGACTAACCTATGTAGTGAACCGGGGTGTTAGAGGGGGGGTAGAGCGCCCCCGTTGTTGCGCCGATTGCACAGCGGGGGGTTGGGAGCCCCCCCCTATCCGGGCGGTTTGAGGGGGCCGGGTAGCCCCCCTCTACGGGGTCCAGGGCAGCACCCTGGGAAATTTGTTTTTTTGGAACCTATATTAGGTTGGGCAAACCTACCTATGGTTTTCGGTACATGGTTTTGGAGGCGATGGTTTTCATTCCATGGTATTGGATGCTTCGGCATGTATAAATATGTATTGTAACATTGAAAGGAACATAATGAAAAATCAAGCTGGTACTCCTAGTTTTGGGATCCAGTGGGAAATCTCTATGTATATGTGTTTTATGTGTTATGCTCTCGCATTTTTATTTTTCCTGTGATTTAGAATTCGTATGCAGGTAATTTCTGTATGGGGTTAAAACCTAAAAAGGAAACCCATTGGCAATATATCCTAAGAAAGAAAACCATTCTTGAAATGATAAATATTTTTCTAAACTCTGCGTCATCAGTCTGACAATGAAAATTGACTCATGTTAACATTTTCCATGCGATGATATGGAACCTATAACCATCATAAGAAAAACATCAAAAATATAGAAATTTCATGCCCAACAATGTTTGTAGAGTGAATCCTACCTCCATTGGACTTCTAATGGTCAATTCCTTAAAGTATGCATGCTTTCAGTGGTAAACCTACCATCATTATCATCCATTTTGTGACACTAGAAGGCTTGTACTTATGTCAGTATTTTGATGATAAGTTTCTTTGAAGCATGTATGCTTTCAATGGTAGATAGACCACCATTATAAGTGATTGTATGAAACCAAAATATCATCCTTTCACTAGTTTATTAACATGTGGTATGAGTCAAAATTATGACAAATTTTGAAAACGTCGATAATGCAACTGTACCATGTTCCGCGTTTAGAAAAACCTCCTTTTTAACATTATAGCAATGAAACATCATGGAAAGAACAATGAAAGGCTATAAAAAATTGCCTCGATTTTTATTAGTGATGGTATAGACAACCCATCAGGTAGTTACAAACCATCCCAGAACCAAGTTAGGGTTTCTACAACTAATTCTTGGTGCAAAAATAAATGGAAACTAAAGTTGTGAGTAGATAGAACTACAAGAGAAAAAGGTCAATGGTGAGGGTCATGCATGTGACGGACCTTTAAGGTTTGTCAAAAATGTTGCATATGGTGACGGTCTTTAATAAAGCGTTGTTGTAAGTGTATATAGTGATGGTCCTTTAAGGTTTGTCGCCAAAGCAATTTTCAATGACACTTTTGGTGAGGATCATTAAAGGCCTATCACTAATTCTCTCTTTGGTGACACTTTTGGTGAGGGTCATTAAAGGCTCATCAATAATTCTCTCTTTGGTGACAATTCTAGTGACAATATTTTATTGAGCCTCACCAATTCTCTTTTTGGTTAATTTTGGTGATGGTCAAAACATGTTCATCACCATCGATCATTCCAATGAGTTTTTGATTACGCTTCATGCCTGTGACTGACCTTTAAGGTCCATCACCAATGTCACATATGGTGATGGTCTTTAAAAAAATGTTACTGTAAGTGTATATAGTGATGATCCTTTAATGTTTGTCACCAAAGCCATTTTCAATGACACTTTTCGTGAGGGTCGTTAAAGGCCCATCACTAATTCTCTCTTTGGTGACACTTTTGGTGAGGGTCATTAAAGGCCCATCACTAATTCTCTCTTTGGTGACACTTCTAGTGAAGATATTTTATTGACCCTCACCAATGCTCTTTTTGGTAACTTTTGGTGATGATCAAAAAAATTTCATCATCATTGATCATTCCAATTATTTTTTGATAATGCTATCTACTTGTTACTATATGTTTTATCAAAAGATAATGATTTAAGACCATTTTTGTAGTGTCTCTTTCATGATGTGTCCAAGGTCATAGTGGTTATAGTCAATCAATTTGTTAAGAAGTAATTAGTGTGTATCATTTCCCTCAAGTCATAAAAATATGGTTTTACTATGAGTCAACACATGAACTAGGAAAAATAGTGTTATGCAAAGCGGACAATAAAAATAACACGATAAAATTAAATCAAACCATCAGACCATAAAACATTCTAGCATGTGTTATCATGCCTTTTCATTCCTTAGCATGCCAGAGAACTCCTTAACTATCATTCCCTCATAACTACACTTATATTTTTTGCAACATGGGAACCCAACCAAATCTTGTCTCAACTATAGCAACAACTTAACTATAACAACATCTTGACCAAGTTACAATTACTACAACTAGACTACACCTTGTTCACCTAAGAAATTCCTATAACTCATATTAGGCTACTCGTATAATTTCAACTTATCCAACTTAACAAGTTACAAAGACAAGCCTCACATCCAACCGTGGTCATAAAATTAAACAACTAAGCAACAAATTTTACATATTGACATGCCATAAAATCTAGCACACCTAATAATCCCTTAGCACTATGTAGCACGTGTTAGCATCCCTTGCATTTCTTGGTATGCTTTGGCACTCCCTAGCACTCCCTGACACTTAGCACACCTCATACTCACTAGCTAACACTCTTTGTCACACTCTTATTCATTAATTTCCATGCATTTGAAACTACTGCTCCCTTGTGTTTCCATAGAACTTGGCCCTAACGCTCCTTAGCATGTTTTGGTGCCACACCCTAGCACCTGGAACTTCTTGGCATGCCTTAGCACTTGGCATGTCTTAGCATGGCTAAAATTCCTTGGAACTGTCTAGCATGTGTTAGTACTTCCTGGCATTCCCTAGAACACCTTGGCACTCCCTAGTTGTCATGCCCTCATAGATAGCCTTACTTTTTTTGTCACTTGGGAACCCAACCAAGTCATTGACAAAACAATTTTGTGCCCAACACAAATTCTCCCTTTGTCTGAAACTACTTTGTACACACCTTATCACAACCATAGGCTTGTCCCCTTCAAGTACTATTTTGAACCTATCCTGGCACACTTCATCCTTGGGACACCTAGAATTCGTTGACATTCCTTGGCACACTACAGTCTTATTTGTTCATTTCCAAGCATTTTGACCTAGTTCTCCCTTGTGATGCCTTAACACTAGCTAGTATATATTTTCACTCCCTCTTTATCACACCTGAAACTAAATGAAAATTAATTTCCATGCATTTGAAATGAGTGCTCCCTTGGGTTTCCCTAGCACTTGGTCTTCACACTCCCTAGCATGCATGGATAAAATATTTACAAAATTTTCCCATATCCTACTATCTAGGATTTGTTTTTTGACTAACTAAAAATGTGATAATTGAAGATCTAATGATGGGATATGATAAAAAAATACTCAAAATTAATTATCGAAATATATTTGAGGTCAACCATTCCACGTTGGAGGTCCACCAAGTCGAATTTTAAAAAGTTCTAGAACATTGTCAGCAATTCTAGCTTAGCGAAATTGTGAAAAATGAGTCTCAAAGTACCACCTGTAACTCCAAGGCAATAAATTTTGTGTAAACAATGAGAGAGGATTTTGTTTTTGGATACTTTATGAACAAAAACCTTCTCCCATTTTCAAAACTACTTTCACATTTATTCAAAATCCAAGCTTGAAGTTGGTCACACAAAAACACAACAAATCATAGCAGAAGTGCGACAATAGTTGACTTCAAATTTTGATGAATTAAATGAGGTTTTGAGTGTTGTTGAAGACATGTGAAGAAACTTGGATATTTCCACTACACCTTGGATCCTTTAAACCATGAAGAAACATCATTTTAGCCTCTTCAAACTTGATTCCAAAATTGATCGTCCAGAAGCACAACGAAAAGAGGAGGTTAGTGAGCAATTCAGCTTGTTGCAAACAAGGAAACGTCCTTGTCACTACTATAGTGATATGAAACATAAATAAGGATCGTTTAAATGGGAAAAATGGTGGACGTTACCATCTCCCATGGATATGCACGAATTTACTAGTCAAGTAACTTAGAACATTGCTTTATAACATGGCATCAATGGGACTATTTACTCTTGACTCCTTAAGCTTCAAAAAGAAGCAGCATGCTCAGTCAAGACTTAAGAGTCATGACCTCAAAATGTTGACCATTCATCACGTGTTCTAGGCATTAAGTGCACCCTTTCCTCCAAGAAAATAAATTCTATGCACATTCTACCTCAAAGCCCTCTACCATATAAGGTCCTTACACTCTCAAAGAACAAGAGAACCAATATCCTTGTGACATCAGTAATTCTAGAAATATATCTCGAAACTTGATTTGAATGTAGTCAATGTGTCCATCAAATAAGCCATGATCTTAAGATTCTCTACACCAACATATACAAAGACCGAATCCTTAGATTGAATCATAATCACTAAACTAGTTGATTCACACCCACTTAGTTATATGCTCAAGTCAACCAAACTTGTGTTATAGGTCTCTATATAATGGATCCAACCTGTTGCATGAATTTAGGAATACACCACATATTTGTACACAATACATAGACTGGACCAAACTGTTTCTTACATTTGATGCCACAAAGCTAAGCTTGTGTCTAGATCCTTAAGGTCAATTTTCAACATAACACTTTTCAACACTTTGTCAAGTATGTGAATTCCAAAAAAAATCCTCAGATAGTGCTGGCCTCATAAATTTATATCAGAAATTAAGCATCGAAACACTTGAGTGAAACATTGTCATGACAGAGGACTTCACAAGAATGGAACTGGTGTTCTCGAGATTGTTTAGAAGTATACGAGTTCTCGAAAAGAGATTGAATATGGATGTTAGCACTCAGGTCTACAAATTAGTGTGTATTTCAAACAATTGTCAGAGTTAGCAGTATTAGCATACATGTATGTAAACTAGTGTTGCATTATATTAAGGCCAACTTCCATAAATTAAGCTATCTTTGCATAGTAGACTTCCTTGGATAAGGGGTCGAGTCATACCACAACTAAAAGAGAAGTGTGTGTCCAGAAGTCTAAAATAGCCCACTGAGTAAACCAGATCGAACCAAAGAAAAAAAATAAACCCAAAACAATCATTAACACTTCAGCCTATCCACTTCAGAATTGCATTGAAATTTCAGAACAAGTGAATATCTATGTCAACAAGGCCGCATTAATTGAGTACTTGATATAGTTGCTTCATGTGTAGTGTAGTCTTTCATAGGGGCTAGCAACTCTATCTCCAGAATGATTACTTGGCCACAGAGACTTCTCATAATTACATTCACTATTGCTTGGGCTTGTCCTCAACTTGGCTCTAATACCATGTTAAATTTCAGATCACATCTTCTTTGCTGAAGATAGAAGCTTCAATATTTGATACGCTTAAATGGCTAATGCGTGACCCCAAGAAATTTGTGAATAACTACAATGGATTCCTAATGAATGTTTATATAGTCCATACAAAAATCATAGAGAATGAGAGAGCCACCCAAAATAGTGTTGTGTGTGTGGGAGCTCAAACAATGATGAGGTCAAGCTCCAAACATGCAAACCCTGTACTTCAAAACACAACATTTTATGGAGTGGCAGAAGAAATAATGACATTGCGCTATTTTTATATGGAGGACACATTGTTCAAATGTAATTGGATTGATGTATACAATAAGAGAGGGACCAAAACTAATGATTTGGGTTTTACAATCGTGAATCTGAAGAAATTCTTAAGTCAAAATCATTGGTAAGATGATCTATTTATTTTAGCATCACAAGCTAAACAAGTATTCTATGTACAAGATCGAGTTGAGGCTAACTAGTATGTAGTGTTAACATGTCCTCCAAAAGGATTGAGAAATAATACATCATATGAACCCCAGTATATTGCAGATTTTTTACAAGTTGTAGACTTTCAAGAAAAAAAATGTGTAAGTGAAGAACATATCGATGATGTTGATGTCAACGTTGACATGAACATGGATTATGTCCATTCAAATTGTGAAGGAATATGGTTGAATATTAAGAAATAAAAGATATCGATTTTGCTATTTTGTTTTGAGAACTCCAAAATTGATATTTGGTTATGAAGACAGATTCCTTTGTTTCTTATCTATAAAAAAATTTAGACCCATTTAGTAGATCTATTTTTAGTCCATGCCTATGACAAAGACTATTTTTTTCGACTTGCACCATTAATCTTGTCAAATTGAATAGATAAAAAATTGATATGTGAGAAGTTTCTCTAAGTTTTATATTTTTATATTTTTTAAGATTGAAACAAGATTTTTCTATATTATTATTAGACAAAGGCCCTAAAATTTACTCATTTAAAAGAAACTAAAAAACACAAATTTGTTGGGCACATGCCATTTGTTTAGCCTTCTTCTATGATTGTTGGTTCCACACATTCAAACAAACAGAGGTAGGTCTTGGGAATGATGTGGGTGCACTAAGGAGATCACCTACTTCTTAATTTCATAGGACTTATGAATTTTGGATGTGTAACACCCAACAACAACATATTTTTATCTCATGAGGAGAAAATTTGCTATAATATAGTAGGGCTCATATTGGGAAACTACTAGCAGCTCTACTACGGGATGGCCCTCACTCATCTCATCAAGAACACCTCAAATAGGTCGTTTGTATTACATATATTTGGAATTTCTCTTGTTGATTATAGGATATCCCAAGACATTAGTTTTAGGAAATTCCATTCTAACTAAATAAGAAGAACCTTCTTTTCTGATCCTCGATGAAGAGAAATAATGGTCATCAGATACATCAAAAATAGATTTTTGCTATTGAAAAATTCCAAATGATAAGGGTTTTTATTTAAGATATGATGATCTAGTCCCACTGATGGATTATTTTCATGATATTTTTAAGGATGAGAAGAGGTTTGCACTACAAACCTTAGCTAGCAGGAATGAATTCTTGGTTGAATATAATGAACTAGTAGTGGTAACATCATCCCAATTGGCTAATGCTATACGTTGGATGAACTTGTTTGCACCCCTTGTTGGTGCTTCGCTTCTTTTATGCCATAGCAGCTTATTGTTGTCCCTTAATGGAAGATGAGTAAAACATATATATCGGGAAAGCTCTATCTCTGCATATCAAAAAAGGTTAGAGAAATATTCACACACATAGGAGGAGTACATTCATCCCTAACATATATGGTATGGGTTTCTTATGCCTAGGCTAAGGAGATACTTATCAACGATGTAAATTGGCTTTGATGTGGAGATTATAAAAAAGAATAATATCATATGGCATATTAGACACACTGAACAAGTTTGAAACCCTCCTCTTACATAGATACACACCTTAACATGGGGTGAAACACTTATAAATCAATAGGACACCCTTAATGGCTCCGACAAGCCTCCGACCTCCCTCCATATAACACTTGATCAGTTGTAAACCTATAGGTGGAAGTAAGGAAGGAAGGATGGGTTCACATTTTGGTTGTCGACCATCATAGTTGGATGGGGAAAGTTCAATGTCTCGATGCAAGTTTTGTCGAGCCTCTCAATCATTAAGACCTTGTGTTTCCCTGACACACCCCACCACTTCCTAACACATGTTGACACATATTGGCACCTAACACATCTTGGCCACATGTCACCATGGAACTCTAGCATGACTTAGCACAGCCTAGCATGCCATGTCACTCCTTCACACTATTTTAAGATTCAATTTTTCCCATTTTCCAAAAAAAACATCATTTAGGGCATCAAAATGGCTGTGAAAGTTCATGACTTGAAAAACTACTAAAAATAGTAAATTGTGCTACAATTAAGGAAGCTGAAAAAACTGAAAAAACAATGGTGGGGGTCTAATTGGATAGGCAGGTGGCCACCAATATCAACCTGGATCAATCCTCCCCCCTTAGGAAGCAATGGTCCCCATTGTGTTGAGTGCCTCCATGAGATGGGGAAACTTTTGCTAAACTTGGTCCCTAGAGAGACACTTGCCTTGGTTCAGGAGTTGGCCAGCTTTGAAAACCCAATACAATTGGATCTTTTGTTGGAAAATTTTCTTGATTTGTGTCCATGGTCTAGTTAGTTAACACATATTTTAGCTAAATAGTTTGCACATATTAATTATCACTAGTTGAAGAAGTATAGGTGCCCTGAATCAAAGATAATTTCTTAACACAAGTTATCGACACTTGAACATAGCTTCTATGGATCTCATGGAAAAAATATGTAGAGACTCTTTGAATCTTAGGAAACATTTTCTCATAATCTACTTAATCCATAAGTGTTAGGGCTTCAATTTTTTCCATTTATTGGGAAATATCACCCAAAAAGTCAACCACTGAAGAATCAATCCTATGCTAAATTACACCTACCTTTTCATTTTTAAGATCTTTGTGAGCTTTCACCTATGAAACTTAAATTTAGTGCCCTTTAGCATTTGAATCATGGAATAGAAGGCATTGCAATAGGAGGTGAACTCCATTCTCCTTCACCTTTTTCAAGGTCTCTAGAGACACCTACAATATATACCCATCCTTTGACTCAACATGATTCCACTTCCTTTACAAACCCTCCCTTCAAGGGCATCCTCATAGGAAGATCTTGTGCTTGAAATATTACAACAAATAAATGGGCCACATCATCTCTCCATAGGGTTTCAAGGGAAGGGGATTGGAAAATAACAGTATTATCCTCTATAGCTCGTAATACCTTCTCAACACATAAGTGAAAAAACAAAGTGATAACTAGGCCCAAAGATAGATCTCAACATACAAGGCCAAAATCAAATAGAAAGAATCACACCATGGATTAATCATTCATTCGCATTTGGTTTTGGTAAAATCAAGGACGTCGTTTTAATATCATGACCTTGCTTTTATAATTTTGAAAAAAATGTTTAAAACCCACATTAAAAAGGGAAGATTTGCACCTCAACCCTTGCAACCTTTGCCCAAGACAAATCTATCTCATTGACTATTCTAGAAATGTTAGGTCTTGGAATTCTAGAGTACCCAATCAATTCTTTTGAAGGCCAACTCCCTAGCTCCAAATTAAAATTAGTCCTATTGAAGAGGAAACTTGAATAATCCTGCTAATAGGAGATGTTTTTTCTTTCTTTTGATTCATTTACAACAAACTTCAATGCCTCTTCTTTCTTATCTTCCTCTTCCATTCCCCAACAAAAAGATCATTAATATTATACCATAAGCACTCTATATAGATAAGCATTGGAATCATTTTCATCAACTCATGGGGTAACTTTACACCTTAGCCCATGCAAGTGGACCTAAGCCCACGATACAACCCATCACACTCTAAGATGGTTCTAATTGTCTCCTCAAAACTAGGGCATAAGACACCTTACAATGCAAAATGGTCAAGCCATCTCAAACTTGTGGGCCTTTTTCCTTCATGGAATATATTCTATCTAGTGCTCATCAAACATAATGCACTAACACCACTAACACACATCAAAAGTCCAAGATACTCATAAGATGTGGCCCACACCTAAGCGCTTAGACTACACCTTCATAAAATGCACCTTCAACTTTGGATGTACAAAAACAGTAATATCCTAACCCAATATGGTCTAATTTTTAGATTCATTTAATTCACTCCTTATCAAATCCTTGCACCTCCTTAACACTCGATGAAAAATCTACTTGAACGGTCACCTTCCACATTCCAACACCTCCTCTTTCAACATGAAAAAACCACCTATATATGTTGCAACATACTTGCCAACTTCTTTAGTGGGTTGCACATATATTTCACATTTCTTCTTCACCTTGCAAAGTGGTAGTGCAAGGAGAGGGTATCAACTTAGTACCACTACCACTACCAATTTGCCTTCCCACAACTTTTCAAATGTTTTAAGTTAGGTTTACAACTTCTTAGGGTACATAACATGCTTGTCTACACCTCTAAGTGAGATCACAACCCCCCAACCCCTCTAACTATTCCACTTGTTCAACACTTGTTAGAGTCTTTTTGGAAGTGCACCCATGCCTCGAGTAGAACATAACACTAGCATCCCAAAATTACATGCTCATTCCATCTTTTAATGCCTCGTTGAAACCACATTATTGCACTACTTAAAATGAAATGTTTACATCTTAAGGAAAAACATATATTTTTCTTATGACAAATTAAATTGTGTGAGTGACTTGGAGAGCACTCCATTTTCTTAAGATAAAAAAATAGGGTCTTACAAACCCATTCACACAACAATTTGAATATATTTAACCTAAATAAGGGTACCCTACTCCTTCCAAATTTGTCATATGACTTTTAATAAACTAACACATATTTTTTATTATTAAATCTTTACTATAGATTCTCTTTGTTCGCACCCACCTAGTATGCAAGAACACTTAAATATTTTCAATACAAACAAGTTAAGAGCACATGTTTCCTTCTTACACTTAAATGTTTCAATAAAACAAACTTATTTCCTTCTAATAAAATTCAAATTCCAAAAATACAATATATCTACCTCCATAAACTTTAATAATAAAATAACATTCAAATTTTTCAAAACTATAATATATCTACATCCGTAAACTTTAAATAACAAAATAGTTACACAAAAATGATAATATTAAAATTCTATTATTATTAGGATGAACTTTCAAACGCAACCAAAAACACCCATGAGGGTGCTAGTTTATTAAATGAAACAAAAAAATTAGTATGAAAGTGAAAATAAAATAATGTATTTAAGTGAACATAAAATAATGTATGTAGTTCTAGCTAACCACGTGGAAGCCCAACCTATTGACCAAGTGGAAGCTATAGTTCTGATTGAAGCACATCCTATTGACCAAGTGGTATCTAGAGTTCCGATTGAAGCAGTCGGGATATTTATTCCTTGGTTACTTCACCTATTTCCTTAGTGAAGTAAGCCCAAAAAGAGAATATAATAAATCTAGTGGTTTATGTCTCAGAGGTCAAATAGAGTGAAAGGTAAATACATAGAAGATCTAAAATGCATTAGAGAATAAAACTAGAATCCCTCGAAGAACCATCTGTGATGTCGCTTGTTGCCTAGTGGGAAAGCCTCCCCTTCGTTATGCTCTTACCTAAGTTATGGAGGAAAATTTTGGCATATTTATAAAAATTAAGAGTTAATTTTTCTTTACAAAACCCCTCCCAACCCCAATATTCATTTAAATTCTAGAATAGGTAGTGTCTATTCACTTTTCAATAGGTGGGAGTGAAAACTAGATTGAAGAGATCACATGTGGGAGTGAAAACTAGATTGAAGAGATTTGTGAATGAGGGTTTTACCAGTAGTAAACACAGTATCGAACCCCATCTGATCTTCAGTCTGTTAACAATGCTCATTTTTAACTTCACTACATTTCCCCCTTTTTTAGTCTTCGATGCAGAGAGGAGCACACACATCTCAGGTCTCTGCCTCAACATCCACTATTTGTTTGCATCCACACTTGTATGTTTACACTTAAATCACTTGTACGTTTAGGCCTTAATCTATGTGCTGCATTTTGTTACTGTTTGTAGGAATGGCATTGCCATTTATTGAGTTTGAGAGGCCATTTATCATATTAAAGGAGAAAGTGCAAAAAATCCAATTGAGAGACTTAGATGCTCAGAAGGCCAACATTGTGGTTGTTAGGGTCATCGTGAGAATCCTCTTCACCTCACTCGGCTCCAAGGGAATACAAAAGATTCTAAAGAGCCCCAACAATTATGTCACCCTTAGTAAGCTTCTGTTCCATTTAATCGTTCTCTATTTTTGGATCAGTGAAATACATTAAGTTATGAAAATAAGTAGACTTTACTTAAAAACCCTATGAACTATAAGTAGAAATTACTTAAAAAAAAATCTGTAGATATTTTGCAAGGAGTGGAATAACTAAATACTCTATTATCTTTTATATACTAAAGTAAATCTTTCACATTGAGAGAATAGAACCAAACTAAGTAATAAAAAATTGCATGGTTTTCTATTGGGTAGCAGAGGCCCCACATAATGGTTTTGGGGATCAAAGCCCACAATTTTGGGTAAAACTATGGTAAAGGCTCCATGAGGTGCACGGAGCACAAAATGTAATGAGTCAAGTCAAAGGGTTGTCTACCCGAAAATAACGTAAGAAAATAAAAAGGTAGTTGGCCTGCCCATGGTCTACAGACCATGGAAATGTATAAATAGAGCGAGGCTCTAAGGGTAGAAGTAGTTGGTGTTGGATCTTAATGTAATGGGTTTATGAAGGAAATATTCTTTTTGCATCTATAAGTCTGAGTCAAGGGTGTTGGTAGATAGATAGAGGCTCTGCAGTTGTGTGCATAGAGGCCTAGAAGAGTCTGCAACTATGTGCGTGGACCCCTGCAGCTGAGTTTGCAGGGCGGAACTGGTTGGAGTGACAGAAGATATAAATAAAGATAAGTTGGTCTTGAAATATCGCACATCTATTATATTTTGGTTTATGCATCTATTATATGAGTTTATGTCTTTAATAATTGTGATTGTGCACACTAGATTTTATTCTTAAATGTTTTCTTAAAGACTGTAAAGAGAAGATTAGATCTATAATAAATACACTAATAAGAAAGTGCATCTGTGTGGATCTACGCGTAGCCCGATAGAAATACAGAGTGGCACGAGGCTACAAAATGGTTCACGACCCCTCTAGACCACATTAAGACATCCCAAGGGTGCGGAAACCTGGTTCCAACACCCTCCCCTACTACCTCAGGTGAGACTTTCGTCCATGCTCCATGGCCTGTTGCTGAAAGGGCCGGTAGTGCGGGATTTGTTTGGCTAATAACCCTTCCAAACCTAGGTCAGGCTGCAATAAGCCAACAAATGGTTACGTTGCCAAGACTGGGATCTACGAACTCTAGAACTCTATGAAGAAAGAACTTGAAGATCGATTCGATCAGAAGCTTCACGAATTCGTGGTACAAGAAAATAGAAATCCACAGATATCTGAGGAAAGGTAGCAGGATCACTACATATACACAAAGAACCATGAGATCTTCTTCGTGTCCTTCTCAATAGAACTGTAAAAGTGGATTGTGAGGCTAGTTGATAGTCAGGGAAGGTGTAGACTGGATCAGCCCGTCATGTGGATGCCAGAGTTAGTGGGTAGGCTGGAGGCATCTAAAGATAAATTCGTGTGAGCAGTAGATCACTGGTTGGATCAAATAATAGGAGGGTTTATCACCGAATTCATGATAGACACAACTGTGAGTTACAACGAAGCAGAAAGGTGCTTTCTCCAAGGACCGTGGGGTAAGTACATAAAATCGTTGAATACTTGGAATAAAATGTTGTTATGTGAAAAATGGGTTATGTGCATCCATTGATGTCTAGGGTAACAAGGAGCATAAAAGGATACTAAGGGATAGAAGGATTAGAAAACATTCCTTTGATTTCACTTTTACGAGAAAGTGCAGAGGAGCTCGTAGGGTTCTCTCTGAGAAGCGGAGTCCGATTGATAAAGCAACACATTGTTGGGTTGTGTTATATTCTTTCCGCGACTAACCTACGTAGTGAATCGGGGGGTTAGAGTGGGGGCGGAGCCCCCCCTTCGTTGCACCAATTGCATAGCAGCAGGGTCACAGGGGGGGCGGCAGCCCCCCCTGTCCGGGGGGTTTGAGGGGGGTGGGTAGCCCCCCTCTACAGGGTTTGTGGTAGCGCCCCGAGAAATTTTTTTTTTTGGACCCTATATTAGGTTGGGCAAACCTACCTATGGTTTTTCGGTCCATGGTTTTGGACGCGATGGTTTTCGGTCCATGGTATTGGATGCTTCGACATCTATAAATATGTATTGTAACATTGAAGGAAATATAATGAAAAATCAAGCTGGTAGTCTCGGTTTTGATATCTAATGGGAAATCTCTGTGTATATGTGTTTTATGTGTTATGCTCTTGCATTTTATTCTTCCTGTGATTTAGAATTCGTATGCAGGTAATTTCTGTTCGGGGTTAAAACCTACACACATTCCACTGATTCAACTACCATCCACGCCATCACCTACTTCACCTACATCCAACCCATATTCACCTACCCCATTGCCGCCATCGCCAAGGTTTGGGATGGCGAGTGTGATCAACTTGCCAGTATTTAAAGGGATAGGAAATGAGGAACTAGATTAGTTCTCGTTCGTGGTAAAGGTTGTATTGGAAGCCCAAGGCGTAAGAGATGAGAACCTCAAAAAGGCTTCTCTCGTTAGCGCACTGAAAGACTGCGTGTTGACGTGGTATATAAAGTACTCAAGCAATCACCCGAATGTGGGAATAGCGGCGATCCAGGATGCATTGAACAAAGAATTCAGCCGGCCAAAATCAGAAACACAATTGATCATCGGGTTCAAGGAGATCGCGATGCTACCTGATGAAACCCCATGGGATCTAGATTAGAGATTGAAGAGTACAATCTGTGATGCTAACATGACACTGAAGGATACACAACATTGCACATGGTTTGTGGCGTCTCTGACACCACATCTGAGGATGGCACTGTCACAGCAAAAGATCTCAACCTAAGCTGAAGCATTAGAGACAACGATGAGGTTGCATGAAACTCCAATACAGGATCCGGGGTTGGGAGTTTAGCAAATCCACATGAAACTACAAAACCTATGCTTAGAAATGCAAAGTTTGAAGCCAGAAAGGGCACCTCGACCAGAGGTGCATATAGAAGTAGGGTGTTTCAAATGCAAAGGTTTATGTCATGACAAGGACCATTGCCCCATATTCATGAACTATTTGGTGGGACGACGGTCGATGCCATTAAGGATGGAGGTACAAGTAGGGCCAAGTGCAGCGCCCACGCTCTTGTGCACGATTTGTTAAGTAGGAGGAAAGCACACAACAAACAATTGTCACCTATTGTAGAAGTATACCCAGACTCTGCAGCAGTTGTATTGCAACTTCTGTAGATTAGTGGGTCACGATGAACGCATGTTTCGAAGCTACGAGCTAATGATGGAGAGAACCCCAACCTATTGAATGCAGACTGAGGTGAGGGGTTTCGACCCAGCCACCGAACCACGTAGTGGATTCGAAGGATGCGGGTGAGGAAGAGGAGGCATGGAGCCTAGATGAGGACACGGACAACTAATCTGTTATAATTGCGAAGGGTCGGGGCACTATGCTTGCAACTGCACTAACTTGACGAGAATATCTTGTCCATATTGTGAGCATTTTGACCATGAAATGGTAGATTATTCGACACTAATTGCCCAAATGCACAAAAAGGGGGTATTATAGCCTACTCCAACTCAGAATATCCAAATGATGAGGTCTGGACCATGCTAAGAGGATCCCTGTGTAAACATGGTACGGAGGAGCGACGCAACTATAGGGGGAGATGTGAGGAAATAACCTGGAGAAGATGGGACAGGTCATGGTGCTCCTACAAAGGAACCTGAGTTTGAGATTTAACAGGTGAAGGGGATGTCTAAGGAAGCTCAGAAGAGCTTCACGAAAGTCTCTACTCCAAGTGTTAGGGATCCAATTGAGCCGGGAGTGGATCTCTCTATGCTTACTACCTTTTCAGAGACATGTATGAAGCTACTACATGACAATAAGGCAGTTAAAGGATTACAAGAGCTGATCACTAGGTGTGTCGGATCAGGGGGGCTACATGTAGTCTGTAAATTGGGAAAACGTGCTCTACACACCGGGCGGGAGATGCGAGTGACGGCGCAAATCAATGAGTATGAGATGGATTAGGTCATCCTGGATTTGGTGTCAGATGAAAATGTGTTTCTTAAGAAAATGTGGGAATGCATGGGTAGGCCCGCTCTACAGTGGTCTCTGATCCAACTATGAATAGCCAACCAGCAAAAGATCTTACCAATGGGAAGACTGCAAGGGGTGATAGTGGAGATTGAAGGTGTAAGTACGCAGACAAAATTTGAGGTGATAGAAATCATTGATGATAATAATCCATAACCTACATTGCTAGGAATAGATTGGGCCAGGGACATAAATGGGGTCATCAACTTAAAAAGACGAAAGTTGACATTCGAGAAATAGTCACTCCGTGTCATAGTTCCATTGGATCTAGCTGAAGGATCGCACTACACTGAGCCGATGTGCGACAAGGAAAGTGACGAGGAACTAGATTGCATCTACCAGATAACAACGCAAGACTAGGATCGGGTGAATCCCACAGTGGGTGGGAGAATCATTTGGGAACGTGATAGTTCCTGCACATCAGTTTCAGATGAGGAGATCGAATGTTGGCAGAACCAATTGCATGAAGTCACAACACTCAACTGTAACATGATGATTAGATCACTGCGATGTGTGACAACTAAGGTACGGCAACGGATAGTGGACAACGGTGCCACAAATAAGGAGGACTCCATCAACCTCTGCGAAACTTCAATCATAGAGAAGAAGCAACATAATGCAATGGAAGAAGCGTTGCATGTGGCAATCACACCAGTATGGCGTGCACATAGAAATATGGGCTGGAATAAGTGTGAAGGTAGAAGGCAGTTCTAGGTATGGGTTGGATGACTTCTATGAAAAATGCAACCAGCGAAGCCACGACACAGTCATTTGGGCACCCATCTACAATGGAGAGCATAGGTATATGCTATACAACCATCGACCCAAATGAATCTGTGTGTAATATGGGTTCGCTGGGCCGATAAGACCGTGAACAAGGCAAGGTATGAGAAGAGAACTCTATCCATGGTTGGATGTGATGAAACTAGGGAAGTAAAGCAACTTTCCCTGACCACTGCCCCTACAGTTCAACTCGAATGGGAAGACCTGGATGGAAGGATCCGACAATTGCAGGAAGCCATTCGGCGTGGCAGTGTGAGAATTCGTGAACTAGACGAAGTGGGGGCAAGGCTCAGGAGGAAAAGTGCAAGGCTCGATGAAGAAATTAACAAACTAAAAATAGGATTCACACAAGCGGGCCATGTGAATGTGCAAATGAGGAGATTGGACCTATCCGACCATCCTATGATACGCAAACAAGTCGTGGCCCTACTATCATGGTTGTGACTGCACCCTACTTAGCAAGGGAGTGTGGACCGTGACGCACTACCTGATTCAAAGGTACACGAAGGGTGCCTGGAGCCTGGGCTAACAGGGAAGAGGAAGGCTCACACGAAGGGTGTGACCACCTGACTATCTATAGGAGTCCCAATCTTAGCACTCCATGTAGTTAAAAGAGGGTGGGGGACTATGAAAAATCTGCAGGAAGGTTGCATGATTCGGTCATGGCACACAAGGATAGTAAAAAGCATAGAACCCATCCATGTACTAGGGATTGCGTTGCCATGTGGGAAGGATGGAAGGTGACCATTGTAGCTACTATTCATGACAGGATGTACCATTTAAGACACCGATGACTGGGCAGCGAGACATTAAGACACAGGGGTGAAGGGATTTGCCACCAAAATTGCATTAATAAGCCGCGAATGAGGAGCATGGCCAAATTTGAAATCGAAAGGGTATATAAAGCACAGCTGGCTTGTTACCACAAATCCTTTGGCCCCTTGCATAGTAAGTTGTTTAGGGTTCAAATAGAGCAGCACAGGATGAATGACGCAGTTGTAAAAGAAAGCACATGGTTTAAATACCTACCGAAGGTAATATAGGAGTCCCTACTCAGGTCGATATCCACAACCAAGGACGCTGCAGCTGAAATCCCTAAATCACCAAGGATGTTGCGGGCCAAGAAGAACCCACAAGTAGTAGGACTGGTCCGAAAGTCTCCGTGAAATTTGCAATTGAAAAAATTGTCGATCCAGGAAAAAGGCAAAACCGTTACTATTGAGAGCGATGACAAGGAAGAGGATCCTCTGACCTATGTTCAAGAAATAGAACCAAAGGAAGAAACAAAAGAAGATATACAGCCATTAAAGCGACACAAGTATGTTCATCCAAGGAAATGGAAGGCCAAAGTACCTACAGATTCAGATGTCGTTGACAGCATACTCATCACCCCTGTCTCTCCCTAATGGGGTTCCGCTCAAAGGCTCAGTGACCGGCCACATCCCTACTATGAAATTTGAAGACTGGGACCTTGCAGATTTTGAGAAGTTTCCCCATTTAGAAACTAGCGAGCTAATGGAGCGAAGCACGAAGGAGGATGTTACAAACCTACAACTGTAGAAATGGCTATGAAATGTAGAAGAGGTTGGGCTACTCTACCTCCTGTCAATTCCACATTTTCATTCGCCCCCTTTACAATATTAGTCATCAGGCAACTTCTCTACCTAGTACACGATGGGTACTTATGGCTTGAAAAACCCATCCCCATCATGACGGGGCTCATTCATAGGATCTCTCGACTTCCCTATGAAGGCAAGGACCCCATGGAAATCATTGATATTAGTGGTGATGTGACGATGACAAAAGCCCTGAAAAAGAAATATCAATTGGAGAAAAAGTATAAAGGGTATGCTATTAACAGTATTCCGAACAAAGGGGTCTGCATTGCTACCCAGTTAGAGGTAGCAAAACTGATGCAAAAATGATGAGGCAACGAGGTCCTAGCAATAGTCGTCACACTAGCTGAGTAATGTGCAGAAGGGGAATGATTCAATTGGGTGTAGTTCCTCTATGACGAATTCCTGACCAACTATATGGAGGCCTAAGAGGAGGGTAAGACCTTCCACTATGCGTGGTTGTTTTTATCCATCCTTTTGGTTACAAGCGAATTACTCGGAGGTAGTTTGTTTCTGTCCCTCGACCAAGATTGACTAGAGGCTTCAAAATACGTGTCACTCTGGGCAACGAGAGATGCCACAATAATTTGAGAAGTAAAGGTTTTCTGGATACTAATGGACATGAACATCTGAAAGTGGATCAACCAACAACCCCATCTATCTACTGAAATATATGACAGTGTGAATAATGTAGCCGATTTTAAGGTAGATATGCACCATGCATACATCCGAGCACGGAAGGATCCAACACAAAAGTAGACCATACTTCCCTTCATTGCCATCGGTGAGGCTATTTTTGCAGTATTTGATATCTCGCCACCAAAGTGGCATGGACCAGATGTGGTAGGGCATGATGAGACCACCATCCAAAAACAGAAGGCTGAGGTTCAGCGCTTAGAGCAACAGAAGTGGAACGAATGTCACACTATGGAAGTATGGGCAGCCCGGGAGTCAGCGCAGGCCTCTACAAGCACGATGAGAGCAGAAGTAGCCGCTACAACCAAGGATGAAAGTGGCTCAAAGGTGACCATATAGTTGGGCACATATATAGGGACAAAAGATATGATGCCAACCACCACCACATCACCCTTAAAACGACCGCGGCCAATAGAACAGACAAATCCACGAAAGAAGGCCATGTGTCTAAATGGGACGGGGAACTTATCACATTGACTGAAGGTGACCTAGGTGACATAGGGGATACCATTTGTGAAGTCACCTAGGAGGCGATCGACGAGGCCATGTCAGAGCAAAAAACTGTGTTGGGGGTGCTCCATGCGTAGCATCAAGAACTTGGGGCATGGGCCTCACAGCCAGGAATCATCGCTACCCATGAAGCTATGGGTATGTCAACCACGGAGCAGCTACTACAGGTTAAAATGGTTATTACTATTGCACTCCTGGCAAGAGGCATGATAGTAGAAAGTGCAGTGGATAGAGATATGGTAGGCCAACTTCTGGGGCTTGCATTAAGTTTTGCTGCCCTCCCTCATGAAAGTTTATACTGGCTCTAGGACAACACAACGAGGGAGCTCTGTGCAAGGGAAGGATGTGCGGTACATGTACTTAGTGAGCAGTGAATTAACATAGAATGGTTGAGCCTCCAACATGATGAAGTAGTAGCACAAAATCAGCAGTTGAGGCAAATTGTGGAGGAAGCATATTGTCATACACTTGAGCTCAACATTGAGGCAGATTTACCTATCGGCATACGAATCCACAAGTTGGCTAGTGGGTTCCACGAAGCAAAGGATGAAGCAGCGAGGATCTAGTTGGCCCTCAACTTGCAGAACAAAGAACTAAAACTGAAGTCACAACCCTCTACAACACTAGAGGTCACAGAGCAATGGAGAGGCATCATTCAATCCAGGTGGGAAACAATAGCACGTGCCATATAGGAGTTCGCTGGCTTGTTGGATCAATCACTTATTATGCTTACCTCACTACAGGAAGACCCAACCTTACAGAGGTTGGAAACAAAGGTAAGGGAGCTACAACAAGCCTATGATAATGTAAGTGGGACCGTGAAAATGGTTGCTATTATGCAATGCTTGGCCAAGATAAGGGAGGCCCAAGATCTCAAGGTACAAGCTCACGCCGCCTGGAAAAAGGAATCAACGATTAAAGAATGCCTCCAGCCTTGGCTTGATGAGGCATTCATGGTTTCCACCACCATTGAGTGAAAGGTGGCACACATGCAGGCTGCATATGAACCTGGATAGGCAAATGAAACTGATACTAATGCATCGATGTCTCACTTAGAACAGGTACAGTAGATGGCGGAAGATTTTGTTGCAAGTGTAAGCGAAGCATAGAAGTTACTGAATGACCTCCAGCCGAGTGACTCAGGATGAGTCACGATGATTGTGTTGGGGGCCTCTTGGGTAGTGGAGGCCCCGCGTAACGATTTTGGGGCTGAAAGCCCACAATTTTGGGTAAAAGTATGGTAAAGGCTCTGTGAGGTGCATGGAGTGTGAATTCTAATGAGTCAAGTCAAAGGGTTGTCCACCCGAAAATAATGTAAGAAAATAAAAAGTGATTCGGCATGCCCATGGTCTGCGGACCATGGAAATGTATAAATAGAGTAAGGCTCTAAGGGTAGAAGTAGTTGGTGTTGGATCTTAATGTAATGGGTTTATGAGGGCAATATTCTTTCTGCGTCTGTAAGTTTGATTCAAGGGTGTTGGTAGATAGATAGAGGCTTTGCAACTATGTACACAGAGGCCTGAAAGAGTTCACAGCAGTGTGCACGGACCCCTGCAGCTGAGTATGCAGGGCAGATTTTGTTGTATTAACGGAAGATATAAATAAAGATAACTTGGTTCTGAAATATTGTAGATCTATTGTATTTTTATTTATGCATCTGTTATATGAGTTTATGTCTTTAATAATTGTGATTGCGCGCACTAGGTTTTATTGTTAAATGTTTTCTTAAAGACTATAAAGAGAAGATCGGATCTGTAATAAATACATTAATAAGAAAGTGCATATACATGCATCTATGCATAGCCCGCTAGCAGTACAGAGTTACGCGAGGCTGTAGAACGGTTCACGACCCCTACAGACCACATCAATACATCCCAAGGGTGCAGAAACCTGGTTCTAGCACCCTCCCCTACCACCTCGGGTGAGACTTCAGTCCGTGCTCCATGGGTTGTTGCCAAAAGCACTGGTAGTATGGGATTTCTTTGGCTAATAACTCTTCCGGACTTGGGTCAGGCCCCAATATGCCAACACTTTCTGAAAGGGCAAAGCGCAGAGCACCTCCATGCCTTCAACATGATTCCTAGTAGTATGAATTCAACTGCAATTGACAACTCACATGGTAAAAACAAATATTTTACCACTCTCATCATAGTATCCAATGCATCTACACCCAACTTTCATTTACATTTCAAAATAATTCTCCATAACCATAATAGGAAATGATATAAAATGAAAAAAGTCGAGACCTTTCATTTACATTTCAAAACAATCCTCCATAACTACAAAATGCAATGATATAAAATGAAAAAAACCAAGACCCTTTTCCAAAGCATTTGTTTACAATAAATTCAACATACTGAACATAGAGTTAAAAATCATAAGTACTTTCAAAATATTATGCCAGCCTTTTATTAAATAATGCATTGTAAAGTTCTGCAGATGAAAAATATAGATAAATTCGTTAAAGAATAAAGCATGTTCTTTGCTTGTTTCTCTATTTATTTTCTTTGGTGGTTGAAGAACCACTTTTATTACAACATCAAAGACAACCTTAACATTTTGTTGTGTTTTAGAACTACATTCAATGCATGTTGCAACCCCAATTTGCCTCTTCAAATCTTCAACTACCGTTGTTGAGACTAGGGCTACTCCGAGATGATTAGAAAAAAAATGTTTGTCTTTTCATAAATCTAATTTTGTCCCCACCAAAATTATAGGCATAGATGGTGCATAGTGTCTCAATTCTAGAGTCCACTTGTTGGAAATGTTTTCATAATTGGCCTTATTGATCAAGGAGGAAGACATATGCACCTCTATAACTGAGGGACCTAATCATGTTATAATCCTCTTTCCCTATTGTGTCCCAGAGGCCAATATTCACTATACTTCCATCCACCACTCCATTTTCACTGAAGTTATCAAACATTGTTAGTACATAGTCCATTAGAAATGTGTTGCTTGTGTTGGAAATAAGCATGCAAATATTTCCCACAACACCATCCCCCACAGTCATACACTTAATAAATCTGGTAGTGCTCATGGTTGCTCTAACTCTTAAGAAAAACTAACTATATTTGTTGGAACATTTCTTGTCCAATGGTTGAATTCACAAAGGTTTCTTAGCTCAACTAACAGCACAAAAAAACAGTCAAAATTTTGATAGCACCTAGAGCGATTACAAACTAGAAAGAAAAATGGTTCTCAAATTAATATCTAAAAGGTTGTCTGAGAGAGATTAACGACCATTATAAAATGGAACACATTTTGAAAATAAACAAACAAACATCCCAATACAGGACATCACAGTTGGGATATCTACTCACAAAAACCAAATACTCTATGATCTGCTCACACTTCTCACACATTGCAAGGCCCATCAAGTTCCTACAAAAAAAAAACAACAACAACAATTTTGATAGTTAAATGCCATTGTAACATATTGTCACATTCCATGATGTTATTTCCAGGTTCTTCTGTGGGAAGTTGTCTAATGAATGATTAACAAATTGTTATCATTACAACAAGTGTTGTGTTAAGCACCTCTAAGCAACCTTCCAGATGAGCAGCGCAATGTCTCGAGGGGAGATGGGGAATACCTCTTGTGTGGGGCTTGGATCTAAAAAAGTGAAGACATAGACTACACATGCTTCGGTTGCTTCAGTAGGAGGGCTACCCCTGCGCTTACATTTAACTGAGATTAGGAATATAAACTATCAGCAAAAGAGCAAGAATGAATGAGCACAAGATGTTTCTAAAAGGAGGGAAGGGAAGATACAACTTGAGGCTCACAAAATGTTGAAATAGAGCCAAATGCATCTCAGAATATAAAACTGGATCTAGAAAATGGAATCCAACACTGGTCAGAACATGTAGGAAGCTACCTAAAGGGTGGCTCCTTCTTGATGGCTCAAAACAAATTGTGGGAAAAAACCATACATGTCTAGTGGTCTTCAAAAGTACAATCTTAGCAACACAATGGAAATTCACTTTCATGTATAACTTGCTCCCATGAAAATGAAAAATTATCTCAAAACTTGTATATTTTCTTCTTTTTCTATAACTCCTTCCTTTTGCTTTCATGAAATAAGACCAATGTTCTCAAACCATAAATAGATATATCATTTCCTCCTCTATAAGGCATATTTAACTATAAATCGAGAGACCATTATAGGATGCATTTGTTCCCTATCAATAGGTTGGTCATTAGTTGTTGGATTCCACCAAATATCAAGAATAAGAACATAACATGTAGCAACCATGTTCAAAGCAAGACTCACAACTTTCAGGGACATTTCCATAACAATTACCTTAGGGAGTGTCATGAAATCATTCACAACTTTATGCCATGCTATTATAGACATAGTTCCAACGTCCATCTAGCGTTCTATGTTGTATGCATTATTTTTTTATTGGAAACTCAAGCAAATATGGCATACTCGTCCACTAGAGAAAACTATGGCTTTCTCTGATGTCTCTATAATCTGCTGCTTACATTCCAAGCTCAAAAATGGATCATAAAATACTCAGTAAATAAAGTGACCCAAACGTAGGAGGACGCTGATTTTCCTTAGAGATGCAATGCGCCATTTGGAATTGGCTTGAAGTGACTTGAAATCATTTTTAGATTCCTTAGGAGGCCCAGCGACTTGACTTCCTTGCTCAATGTCTCACTTGAGATGTTCTAGGAATTCCCTTTTAGGGTTGATTTTGCCAATTTAGGCACATGGGTTTGCTTGGAAAAAATAATTTTGATGCCTTTTAACATATCACTTGCCTCATTTGACCAAGGACTAACCTCAATATGCCTTCCTCAATTCCACCTGTGTCACAAATGCAGGACAGCCACATTTGATTATGCATATCTCCTTGGTTCCTTAACATTTTGATAAAATTTCCATGTGGCATGGAAAGTTAAAATTATGCTGAGCGATTTGAGTCTTTATTGACTTTTGACCCTTGGGATCCTATGTGTTGGGATCTGTGAACTGCCTTGGGAAAGGTAAGATTTTGTAAAATCTGAGACTGTCATGTTGAGACCTATAACATGAATGATATATCACGGAAAAATATTGCATACAGACTCTATGACACATGAGCATGTGGATAGGACATAGGTGCACTCAAAACATGGGATAGACTACAAATAGTGATAATTGCTACAAGACTAAATGTTCCTCTAAAGCATGTGTGCAAGTATGCCCTTTCTAATCCCTCAAATCCTATGCAGGACGAAAGAACCTAAAAGTGGAGTGTAAATAGATTAGTTATGGAAAACCATAAAGGGGTTGTATGCTAAACAATGAGGCCATCATTATCAGCTCTCTATTAGGAATTCCTAATTAGTTGAGCAAAGGATTGTCTTCTTCTTACCCTCTGAAAGTGTTATGAAACCAACTCACAAAAAGATCAAAAAGATAGGTCAACGCCTTAGAATTCAACCTCTTCGAGGGGGCAACCTCCTTTACATTACACAAATGAATGATTCTTTGATGATTCAAATGACAAAACCTCCTTTCTATATATACGATTCTAAGGAGTCACAATATAACCCAACCGACCTAACAATAATAATATAAAGGCACAAAAATAATAATAGAGGGATTATATCGGGCACAGTAATAACAATATGGGGACAATACAGGCACAACAATCTTAATAAGGGATACAATTACAATATTAATGGGGTAATCAATAGTATTATAGGGATCTACATGCCCCTCTCCTTCCAAAAAGTGTTTTCCGCAATTCTTGAGTAGGTCTAGATGCTTCTATATAAAATTCTCATCCTCCCATTTGGAATCTTCAGTGGATAAGTTCTTCCACCTGATGAGATACTCCAAAATTGATAGATTTCATAGCTGTCAAGTTCTTGTTTCTGTGATTTCTTTCGGTTCCAATATAATTTTTCCTTCCTCGTCAAGTTCTGGCAATATTGTTTGAACTGGGAGCTTGTCACCTACAACCTTCTTTAAACATGAAACATGGAAAACTGGGTGCAATCATGAAGCTACAGGAAGCTCCAATTTGTATGCCATAGTACCAATGTTTTGCAACACCTTGTACGGACCATAATACTTTGGTGATAATTTATTATCCTTCTTAGCTTGCTTGAGG
>APFE031111403.1:0-11080 GCA_000404065.3 Pinus taeda
CACTAAGGGGGGATAGGCTCTAGTGCCTCCTTCCTTCTCCTATTATGTCATATTTGTAAATCCTTCAATCCTATCCCAAGTTGTTCTTAAGGGGGGATGTTAGGATATTCCGACACATTGAATAGTTAAGTATAACTTGGTCTAGTATAGAGTTAGGTAAATTGTGTTTCTTTAACATGTACATTTGGAACTTGCAATCCGACGGTCATGATATGTAGTGATCCGACGGTTCATTCTCTCCTCGGTATTACCGACACTTGATCCGTGGCTTGACACCCGATTGGTCCATGAATTCTATTTAAAGCGCATGGAGGGTGATTTGTAGGTTAACCGTGCATGAGAGAAGCTTATGTAGATTTTCATTCTTTTATTAATAAATTGCCTGTAGTAGCCATGTTGGCACAGGCCGTGGTCTGTTTCCCTCTCTGAGGGTTTTAACCACGTCAAAATACTGGTGTATTGATCTGTGATCTGTTTGTGAGAGGTGTCCTTTTGGTGTTCTGTCTGAGGAACTTACCCTGTATATTCCTACAATTATTGTGCCCCATAGAAGCCCACTATTGTTATTATTGTGCCTTTACATTATTATTGTTATTTCGACTCTGATTATATTTGACCCCTTATATTCCTATATATAGAAAGGAGGTCTTGTCATTTGTATCATCCAAGAATTGTTCATTTGTGTAATGTAAAGGAGGTTTCCCCCTCAAAGAGGCTTATTTCTAAGGTGTTGATCTATCTTTTTGTGAGCTGGTTTCATAACATAGTTATTTATTTGAGCATATAATTTGTTCCATGTGTAGCTGTGGATCATATAATTTGCACATTATTTTTGTTCTCTAGGATTGTTGATTTTGTTGTTTTATCACATGTTTCAACTTCTAATATTGGAATTAAGACAAACTTGATCCTTAAACACAAATCCAACTACAAGCTTGAGTAGGGGATATTATTACTTTCATTTCTATAATCCTATATGTAGTGGGTTAACACATAATGTTTACTTACCATTTTTATTAAACTTCTAGTCTATTACAACTTTTGATCATAATAATTTTATTTGTTATAGAAATGAGACAATGAGAATACATGCTTAGTTAGTTTTGAGTTATAAAAGATTTTTTTTATTAGTTTAATGATGGTGGCCTATTATAAGGAATGTCTTAAAGTGTAACCATTCACTCTCAATCTAAAGTTCCATGTAAAAATATTATTTTCTATTTGAATTTTTTTAATTATTTATGTAATGTTATAAACAAATTAAATAAATCAATTTAAACTCATTTGATTTTTAAAATTAAATTGCTATTTTTCTATTATAAAATCCAATGAAATTTACATATATTAAATTATATTGATATTTTTTTTCGTAAAATTCAATAAAATTTAGATATATTGTGATAATGTGTGTTTTTTTTAATGTTATTATTATTATTATTTATTATTGGAAATATATTGTGATAAGGTGAAATATTATATTTTTCATTGGAATTGAGCCACAATTTTTAATAAGATAAAAATTTAGTGATTCAAGTTGTAGTTTTAAATAAAAATAAATTCAACTATTTTAAAATTGGTGCAACAACTCTGGTTAAAAATCCATGAAAAAAAATATAATACCAAGGTTATGAGATACATATTCCAAGTTGAATGTTGGGAAAAACAACCTAATGGGTGTTCATTTTGATTATTATGGCTAAGGGAATTGGCAAAGGCAATGAAAAGGCTTTGGAAATGCACACTGACATTTTTGGTACATTTATTTATGAAAATAATTGAAATTAGGAAAAAGGCAAGGCGAAAGGTCATAGGTTGCATGTGATGAGGAAAATTAAGGAAAATAATGGAAAATGAAGAAAATAGAGGCCTCATTGATAAAAAGGCTTCCAAGGATCAGTGGGCAAGCTTTTGCTCAGTTTTGGAGCAAGGAAGGGAAAAGCAATGCTTTGTGACCTAGGTAATCACTTCATTGAACAATGCTTTGTGAGACATCTATTCATTATGTATTAGACACATTAGATGGTGGAGGTTTCATCGTGTTAATTTCACATGTGACCAAATCTTGCCTCTTCTCTTGTATGGGTTGTTTCTCTCACCACTTCACTTTGACCATAGAAAATGAAAATTTTTATTATTATATTAATATTGGACATTAATATATATATATATTTTTTTATTTAAAAACATTTTAATGATATATTAAGTTTTTCAACTCTTAATAGAGTTATTGATAAAATGAATATATAATAATATAATATTTGATGTAAATATCTTTTGGTATTTAAAAGTATTAAATATCTGAATATATATTTTAAGGTAAAATGTTTTAACATTTATATTATATATATGTGTGTGTGTGTGTGTGTGTGTAACACAATAATATACTCTTTAAGATCAGAGTCCAATTAAATATCAAATTGTATAGTTATGTATCAGATTTCTTTCTTTGTGGGACATGACACTTTCTTCACATAATGGTTTGATTGCTAAAATTTCTAGAGGTGTACACACCATAACTTTTTTTTTTTGATTTGAACCTATGATTATGTCTAGAAGTGTTTTACAACTCAATATGGGGAAATGATGTAAAAAAATGTAGACACCATATTTGAACCTATGATTATATCTAGAGGTGCTTTACAACAGAAAATGGAGAAATGATGTAAAAAAATACACCTAGACTTTAAAGTAAAAAAATACACCTAGACTTTGAAATAAAAATACAAGTTGAGTTTAATGTAACGTAGCTATTTTTAAATTACAAATAATAAAAAGAATACTCATACTTAAAAAAATATGAAGTTAAAAATGTAGACACCATAACCTCCTCTTGATTTGAACGTATGATTATGTCTAGAGGTAATAATGTAAAAAAATACACCTAGATTTTGAAATAAAAATACAAGTTGAGTTTAATGTAAAGTAGCTATCTTTAAATCATAAATAATAAAAAAGAATACTTGCATTAAAATAAAATACAACTTGATTTTGAAGTAAAAATACAAAATACACGTGGACTTTAAAGTAAAAAAAAAATACATCTGGACTGTAAAGTAAAACAAAATACACCCAAACTTTAAAAAAAAAATACAAGTTGAGTTTAGTGTAAAATAGCTATCTTTAAATTACAAATAATAAAAAGAATACTAGCATTTAAAAAAACACAACTTGAGTAAAAAATACAATTGTGTTTAATGTAAAGAGAAAATACGAGTCCATTTTAAAATAAATTTATATTTATGTTTGAGTTACAACTAAAACCAAAAAAATATTCTCAAAGTTTATCACATTTAAATAATAATAATAACAAAGATTTCAATTTGTAAAAAAGTAATGAATATTTATTCAAGTTAATGAGTCATTGATGAAATTAAAAAATTGTTTGTTTTTATTAATTGTTAGACAAAAAATATTAAACTCTCTTCATAATGTTTGAGAGTGCAATTTGAGGAAGATGTTGTTAGATAACATTATCTAACCAAAAAAATAAGCATACATATATTTATGACAAAAATTAAATAATTATATACAAAAAATAAGCTTAGATTCATCTTAAGTCTAGATCTATCAAGCAAAATACACATACATATATTATATATGGCAAAAATAAATAACTATATACAAAAAAATAAGACTTAGGATCATTCTTAAGTCAGCATCTATCAAGCATTCACACTGATCCAATTTCTTAAGGTGTAATTTTTTTATTATTTAATATGAAAGAGTTAATATATGATTTGAATTAAATACCAAAAATGTTTACACTTGGAAAATTTGATTCCTCAGTGCTTGATATATATGAGTTTAACGTGGATATAAGCTAATATAAATAACTAGTGGATGCAATATGCATAGAGAGGGAACAAGTTCCTCGAGGTGAATACTTTAGACTCTTAAAGGAAAATTCTGCACTTCAAAGGGTTTGATCCCTCTCAACGCATGATAAATTTGGAATTAAGATAGATATATATTGATTTTATAATGTATATACTCATAGAAATTGAATTTTGAACTCATTATAAGTTTATCACATATACAAAAAGAAGATATCAAATTTATACTTATAATCCATTAGATGTGTTTGTCCTCTTGCAAGTAGTATCTTTATGTAAAATCCTGAATTTCCTAGTTTATGCATATCCTTGACCTTAGGAATAATCAACATTAGTGGGCACGCGACTAGGTTTCTAAGTTTCCACCCTCTACCAGATACACTCTTTGATTCAGATTTCTTTTTATTTTTTTCCTTAGTGCAACTTGTTGATTAAGATTTGTATTCCTTGTTTTTCTTAGTGCAATATACTTTTGCTTTTCCTTATTGCAATACTTCATCCTAGGAATAATCAACATTAGTGCGCATGTGACTATTTTCCACCCAAGCATGTGAGTATTTTTCCACCCTATACCAAATGCACTTGTTGGTTAAGATTTGTCTTCCTTGGTGCAACTTGTTGGTTAAGATTTATCTTCCTTGTTTTTCTTTAGTGCAATATTCTTTTTTTTCCTTAGTGCAATACATGGTTTTTGTTGATACAAATATGCAAGTAGTATCTTTATGTAAAATTGTGAATTTCCTAGTTTATGCATATCCTTGACCCTAGGAATAATCAACATTAGTGGGCATGTGACTAGGTTTATAAGTTTCCACCCTCCACCAAATACACTCTTTGATTTAGATTTGTTTTCTTTTTTTTCCTTAGTGCAACTTGTCGATTAAGATTTGTCTTCCTTGTTTTTCTTAGTGCAATATTCTTTTGCTTTTCCTTATTGCAATACTTGACCCTAGGAATAATCAACATTAGTCGCCATGTGACTGTGTTTCCACCCTAGCGTGTGACTATATTTCCACCCTATAACAAATACACTTGTTGGTTAAGATATTCTTTCCTTGTTTTTCCTTAGTGCAACTTGTTGGTTAAGATTTATCTTCCTTGTTTTTCTTTAGTGCAATATTAATTTTTTTTTTCCTTAGTGCAATACATGGTTTTTGTTGATACAAATTTTAGGATTGCTTTGTTGGTACAATTTTCAAGATTACTTTGGAAAACAACTTGTTGGTTAAGTTTTGTCATCCTTGTTTTTTCTTAAGCTAATATTCTTTTACTTTTCCTTGGTGTAATACATTGTTTTTGTTGATACAATTTTCACGATTGCTTTGGGAACTCTCAAGCATGATTTGATTGTTCCTTAGAGTCTAAATTCTTTTAAACTGGATCTTTTATGTCTGGATGTTTATTCATTTGTTGTCATGCCTTTACAGGTGAGTGTCCTCATCTTCATGGAGGATAAATGGTCTTATGGATGCTTTATGTGTGTGTGTGTGTGTGTGTTAGTTAAAGGGAATATTATGTTTTTTATAAAATCTATAGGACCCTATGCTTTGGAGGATGCATTCATTGAGCTAGAATTTTGGTTTGGTGTAGCAATTTAGAGTCATCATCAATAATGTTGCCCTGTAACATAATTGATGTGTGAAAATGAACTTTCATTTATTTGCTTTAAGCTAACTCTCGATCTCTCATTCTTAAATAAGTAATTCACATAAGATGTGGAAGAGATCTTAGCATGCCCCATCTTAAGTTCTCAAGTAGGGTTCTTTAGCTTTGGAGCATATTTGGTATGACGAAGTGCATGAAAGACATTCTTGGTGACATTGTTCTTTTGACAACTTGGAATAATTGTTGTCTAAATTTTATTATTAGAGTGAAATTGTTTCTCATTTTGGAAAAAAATTGATACTTTCACGTGAAATGTTATTAAGTGTTTTCTTAATAACTCTTTGAATCATCTGTATGTTTTGAATTATTGCCTATCATGGAAGGTTTAATTTTAAATCCATAATCCCCAATACATTCTATAATAACATATTTTAAATTTTGCATCATCAAGAGCAATTGCTAATATATGATTTGGAATTATTGATTGTATCAACTAGCGGTGAAGAATGAACCTTATTCATTGGGTTTTGTCTCTCTATTGGCCAAAGCTAATTTTTACCATTTCATTCTTAAATGAGATAGTGACATATGACATCGAAATATACCTTAACATCTCCATGTTAAACAAGGTTCTTTAGCTTATTGAGCACACTTGCTATGACCAAGTATATGAAAGTATCATTTATGATTTTGACAACTTTTAATAGTAAACTTGAATTGTTATCTAAATAAATTTTATTAGAGTGAAATTATTTCTTATTAAATAAAAAACCTCATTTTTCAAATTGGGGGAAAATAGATTATATATTATATATTATATATATATATATATATATATATTATAATTTTGATATTTCAAATGTTATATATTATATATAATTTAAATATTTTCAAATTATTATTTATCAAGTAAAATTTTTTAATTGACCTTTAAGTCTTTTTTAGGTAATGTTCCATGTTAGAGTTGAAGAATGAACCTTATTTATTGGGTTTTGAATCTCTATTTGCCAAAAGTAATTCTTATTGTTTCATTACTAAATGAGATAATGACAAATGACATGGAAATATACCTTAACATCTCCATGTTAAACAACACTTGCTATGACCAAGTATATGAAAAGTATCATTTATGACTTTGACAATTTTTAATAATAGATTAGAATTGTTATCTAAATTTTATTAGAGTGAAATTATTTCTTATTAAATAAAAAATCTCATTTTCAAAAGGGAAAACAAATTATATATATATTATATATATTATATATATTATATATATATATAATTATATATATATATATATATATTAATATATATATTATATATATATATATATAATTTTTGAATATTTTGAGTTTTATATATTATTAAAATTAAAATATTTCAAATTATTATTTTTTAAGTAAGAAAAAATTTATGTTCACATCCATAATCTTCAATACATTTTATAATAGCATTTTCTAGCTAACCTCAAATAACAATTGCTAATATTTTATTGACAATTATTAATTATGCGAACTGTATTATGAAACTTTCAATTAACTTCAAAGTTTCTTTTATAGTGTTAAAAAAACAATATTCCTGGTTAAAAAAAGGATAATCTTAGTACTTTCAGTCTCAGTTCCTGAGTAATAATAGATTAGCACAAACTAGTATTTGTTGCTACTCATACAAGAATCAAAGAAAATCCACACTATAATAGTCTTTGATTAACCTTTCAAGGGTTACATTATACTGCACTTTTAGTATCTAGAAAAGAGAGAAAGATTTGAGTTCTAGAACATACGAGAATGGTATAACTACCACTTTGCTTCATACAAAACCAAGGGCCACAAAGATCGCTACACTCTGATGAAGGAAGGCCTATAGAAAATACTTCAACCATTTTTGAAATGTAAGGCCTTGCAACTATATATTATATATATATATATATATATATATTATTCTTCCACATATCACTCTACACCACATGACCATTGGTGAAGTCAATTCTATTTAGCCTACATGCTCGCAAGTTGGCCCTATACAGATAGTTTCCATGTAGGGGCTATGATATTTTGCATTGATAGCTCACCAAAAGTGCACTAACCACCACAAAAGTTGTTCGAATATCAACTGGTTCATAAGGGATCACTCTAATGTTTTACTTGTTTAGATGGCCATCACTAAAAGACATGTTTTAGTCTTGTTGTTACTTGTTTAGATGGTCATCACTATTAAACATGTTTTAGTCTTAACAACAAGAGATACTTCAACCACCATGCATACGAGGATCTCATATTTTTAGTCTTTACAACAAAATATAGTTCAACCACCATGCAAATAAGGATTTCATATGGCAAAACTTTTCCTAGCAACAATTTCCATAATTGTCTATGTATAGACAATTAAACAATGTTTGTAAATATATTTTTCCATAAACAAGTTACATATTCTTTGCAAAGTGCAGATAAATTCCATGAAACACATTGCATAGATTTTTTGACTTATAGATGATTTGTGGCATAGGTAGATATACAAATAAGCTCTCCCATGAGATAAAGCAACCTAAATAATGTTTGTGAATTTGTGGGTGACTTTCTTTACAAGGAGTTGGGAGTATGAGGAAATGATAAGATTTGAAATAGTTTCTCCTTTCCAATCATCTAAGTATCTATGTAGTATCCTTTTAGTTTCACATGACTCAAGCACATCTTATTTGTGCATTTGTTTTGACCTTTCTATTTTACCACTACCAATGGCAATTATTGACATTTGTTTGAGGGGCTCTTGCATTTATCTTGACCATTTTATCTAAAAGGAATTAGAGGTGTGGAATATGCTTTCTACATTAACCAATGAGAGAAGAATTCACAGAAAATTTGAATAAACACAGTGGTAGTGATAAAAGACATAGACACATACAACCATTAAAAATAAATTCTCAGGGAAAACCTTTTAGAGAGAAAAACCATAGAGTGCACACAATGTATTATCCAATAACAAACAAAGGGTTACAATACATTATGGAGTCTTTGTGCTCTCAATAGGAGTATTAAACAATGCAAAGTTTTTGGAAGAAAATTGGTAGCATAATAGTAAGTAAAAGAAATATTACTATCCCTCCAAGTAAAGCACTCAAAATGTAGGCATAACAAAACCAAAAACTATTTATGGTTTTCCAATTCTACATGTTGGAAACCACTAGTTATTAATAGGCCAATTGTTGTTTCTCAACCTTAATTGCTTGTTATTTCTCAACATTTATTGAGATAACTCTACTACATAATCAAAAGGTATATGACACATTTGTCCCAACATTCTACCAATTGCCATACATGTTGCAAGAGTCTAATGGAGGATGCACCAAAAAACGAACTAAATTCTAGGGATCGTAAGGACCATAGACTCATAGCACCACTTGAATTTATTCATGCACATTAGTTTTTTTAATGCATTTGCAACATTTTGGAAAGTGTCAGCTTTATTCAGTATCACCTTGCCATCCTCTACCATGTTGTGAACATAATGGTACTAGATATCAATATGCTTTGTCTTTGTATGAAAGGTCGAGTTCTTAGCTAGATAAATGGCGTTGTTACTATCACACTGCATTGTAATAGCTCTTTGACTTAGCCTACATATGAACCCAATTTCATAAGCTAGATGGACTTGTTACATGCACGAGTAGCTGTCATATACTTGACCTCTGCAAATTATGAAAAAGAAACCACAACTTGTCGCTTGCTTGTCTAACTTAGTAATCCTTCAAATAGTCAAAACAAATATCCATTGATAATCTTCTATTTACATCCTCAAACCAATTGGAATCGACAAATCCTTTTATATCAACTAAATGTTGTTCCTCTTAAACATCATGATGATAACAAATAGAATATGTGTTCAAGTCCTTGCAAATACTTGAAAACCCTCTTCACTATATCCCATTGTTCTTGTCCAAGTTTAGCCATTAATCGACTGAAGACTCCCAAGCAATGTCTAGTTGGTTTTTCAACGAATTTGCAACATTTTTCAAAGCGTAAAATTTATTTAGTATCACCTTGTCATCCTCTACCATTTTGTGAACATAATGGTACTAGATATCAATATGCTTTGTCTTTGTATGAAAGGTTGAGTTCTTAGCTAGATAAATGGCATTGTCACTATCACACTGCATTATAATAGCTCTTTGACTTAGCCCTACATATGAACCCAATTTCATAAGCTAGATGGCCTTGATACATGCACGAGTAGTTTTCATATACTTCAAATCCACAAATTATGAAAAGGAAACCACAACTTGTCACTTGCTTGTCAAACTTAGTACTCCTCCAAATAGTCAAAACACATATCCATTGATAAATCTTCTTTTAATTACATCCTCAAGCAAATTGGAATCCACAAATCCTTGTATATCCACTAAGTGTTGGTCCTTTTAAACATCATGATGATAGAAAATAGAATATGCGTTCAATTCATTGCAAATACTTGAAAACCCTCTTCACTACATCCCATTGTTCATGTCTAGGTTTAGCCATTAATCGACCGAAGACTCCCAAGCAATGTTTTTTCTAGTACAAACCATTGCATACAACAAACTACTAACTTCACTAACATAAGGAATTGAAGCTATAGTCTCAATATTTGCAGATGTAGTAGGACATTGCTAAACTTAAAGCTTAGTTCCCATATAAATTGGAACAATCAATGGTTTACAATCTACTCTATAAAACTACTTTAGCGCAAAGTTCACATACTTACCGTAGCTTAACCAAAGCTTTTTGTTCGCTCTATCTCTTTTGATCTCCATTCCTACAATTTTTTTTGTATCCCCAAGTCCTTCATATAGAATTATGTTGAAAGCTAAGAGTTTAAATCATGAATTCTATGTTGAAAGCTAAGACTTTAAATCAGGAATTACATCATTATTTTTACCACAATATTAACATATATTCTACACACAAAGTGATAACAAGGAAATGACCACCATCTTTTTGGTAATACACACAAGGATCGGTTTTTGATCTCAAAGACCTAATCCTAACACAAAAGAATCTAAACCTCTGTTAACATATTCAAGGATATTGTTCAAGAACAAATAAAGACTTTTTTAATTGACAAAACAATGTCCCTTTACCTTTTTCAACATAGCACTCTAGATATGTCAAATAGATTTTGGCTATGTTAAATATATTTCATTCTTAAAGCCACCATGTACAGATGTCATTTTCACATCCATCTATCCTATCTCTAATAAAAAAACTGTTGGTATATATATCACAAAGGCCTCATAGATGTTAACTTTAGAAACTTCATAGATGTTAATTTAGCAACTAGGGAAAAAATATCAGCAAATTCTATCCCTCTAACTTACAAACGTCCTTTCACAACTAATCTAGCCATTTACTTTTCAACATTACTATCTGAATTGATCTTCTTTTTTAACCCCAATTTATATACAATAGGTTTCCATCCATTAAACAATGATATCAAATCTGATGTTTCAATCTTTATATATGCATCAATCTCCTCAATTATGGCCAATCTCCAACCATCCTCATATTCTGTCTACATTGCCCCTTTCATAGTTTTAGGCTTGTTAGCAGATAATTTTAATATACATCTCAAATCAAATAGATTGTAACTTTAATTGTTTTGGTTGCGTT
>APFE031111408.1:0-16078 GCA_000404065.3 Pinus taeda
ATTCTCATATTTTTCTTCTGGTAATTTCAAATTTTCAGATCTTGGGGGTCTCTCCTCCCAAGATCCATTTCAATCTTTTAGATCTTGGGGGCCTCCTCCCAAGATCCGGATCAGATCAACAGGTTAAAGGCTCAGATGGCAAGGACATTTGATATTTAAGATCTAGGAGTAGCAAGACAGATTTTGGGCATGGAGATTTTCAGAGATAGGAGCAATGGTAAGCTGCGGCTATCACAACAAAAGTATATTGAGAAAATACTCTTAAGGTTTGGTATGAACAATGTGAAGCCTATGTTAGTCCCTTTAGCTTCTGATTTTAAGCTTTCTTCTAGTTTATGTCCCAATACAGATGAATAAAAGGAATATATGTCTCGAATTCCATATGCCAATGTAGTAGGTTGTTTGATGTATGCGATGGTCTGTACTCAACCAGATATTTCACATCCAGTTGGGGTTGTCAGCAGGTATATGGCAAATCCAGGTAAAGAACAATAGTCAACAGTGAAATGGGTGCTTCGGTATTTGAGAGGCGCAAGTGATTATTGTATCACTTATAACAGGAGTAGTGAATTTGTTTGCGGATATGTTGATTCCAATTTTGCAGGTGATTTGGATAAGAGAAGGTCAACATCAGGGTATGTCTTTACTCTTGCAGGTGGAGCTATTAGCTAGATGTCAAAGCTACAGAGCATTGTTGCTTTATCCACTACTGAAGCAGAATACATAGCTTCTTCTCATGCTTGCAAAGAAGCGATTTGGTTGAAAGGTATGTTTGGTGAGTTTGGTAGGTTACAGGACAACATCAACTTATTTTGTGATAGTTAAAGTGAAATTCATTTGTCTAAGAATCCGGCCTATCACAGTAAATCAAATCATATACCTATCAAGTACCATTTTGTAAGATAGGTTATCACTAAAAGGGGAGTCTCTCTTGGAAAAGTGCATACAAAGGAGAATTGTGCAGACATGTTCATGAAATCAGTTTTGTTAGAGAAGCTACGTTGGTGTCTGGCTTCTCTTGGCTTGCAGAAAAGATAAAAATAATAAAGAAACAGGGTATCAGGCTAATTGTTGTCAAGGTGGAGATTGTTGAGATTTTCTGTTTTATTAAATTGGGCAAAAATCTCATGTAGGTGACAACAATAGGATTTGTTGCTATATTAGCTCCATTTTGTTGAGGAGGAGTAATGCATCCTATATTTGTTGTGAGAGAATTTATGAGTCAGTCTAATACTCCTAGCAATAAAAATATAAGCCCGTATAAGCTATTGGGTATGGTAGAGAGTGTGTGAGGAAATAAATGTTGTAATCTCATGTTTAATAATAAGATTGCCAATGCCTCTGTTTTGGTGGATGTAGCCCAGATTGGTTGGGTGAACCACATTAAATCCTTGTGTTATCTTTGTATCATTTTTGTGTTATGTATGTTTTTAAAGTTCCACTGTGCATTGTTTGCTCCAACAAAGTTGAATTTTCAAGCCCGTGATTTAGTATACTTTTGGCGTAGTTCCTATTCTTCCTAAATCGAAGGTTCTTTGCTCTTTCCTGACTTTCCTCTGCTTGTACTGGTGGGTACCATATTTCTACGTTCCTGCTTTGTTTTGGTCAATAAATTCGTCCTCAGTGTTCACTCACAGTGGTATTCTACAAACACGATTTGGTTTGGATTCATTCTGATAATAGATTTGTTCGCTCAACGACCGCCGACTATTAGGAAAATTGTCTGCCGCCGAACTATCTATCGGAGAGCTTCCCTTTCTCACTGACGATAATTAAGGAAACCTTCTGCAATTAAATTAGTTTTTGGTTGGGAATTCCTGAAGTGGTCCATTACTTCCTCTGCAGTTCTCTACCATGATTTGTGAAATACTTGCCACATAGCCATCAAAAGCTTGATGGAATCTTAGCTATAAAAATACTTCTGTTTGGTCACCAAGCTCACTCAGATCAATCCCTTTCAGTTTTACATGATCAAGTTAGAGTGAGAAAAACTTAGAAGTGCCATACAGATGAGAGATTTGTGTAGTGTTTTTCCTAGCCAACAAGTTCCCATTATCTATATCGCTTGATTACCGTGTAGTTGGAGCGTTTCGTATTTTGGTCAAAGTACGTGAACGTGTGAGTTTTCTTTCGTGCAAGCTACGCAGGTTTTGCCATCTATTTTAATAGCGAAGGAACGCAGAAATTTCTTTTGGAAAAATAAATATATGTATGCGGCCGATGTGCAAAAGATCCCGTAGAAAAACCAGTATTGATCTCGAAAAACGTCTGAGCAGTGAGTGTAAGCTGAGATTGAAGTTCAAGACAGTTCGGAAAAAAGAGCCCAAAGCAAAACCAATGTTGAATTGGGAGAACTTCCACAACAATTAGTAAAAGCAAAAGAAGTATCAATGGCTAGAGGTATGTTTTCTTGGGCATCAAGTTTTTTACGATTCTTTACAATTCTTTTAAGTATTTATTCTGCATTAAAGAATCGTTATTTGTGTCATAATTTGGTATCAGAGCAATTTTTTATCTCTATGTTGGTGTTTATAGACATGATCTGTTTGGCAATTATTTGGAAATTTTGGTAATTTTTGCGAGGCCACTGGAATATATTTTATCCTACAATCGTCAGTGTTATTATTCAAATGTCTCGAGAAAATTAACATACTCTCTAAATGCTGGTGTTAGGCCTCAATACTTCTCTGTTGCTGTTGTGGAGCACCTAAGCTGTTGTGCTAATGTGACTGTCTGATTCTAATAAGCATATGGAACTCCTCGTCATAAACAAAAAGGTTATAATTAGTTTACAATTGGAAACAACCCCTGAATAGAATATTCAATATTGGTACATTGCCATACATAACACCAAAGCTTTTCCTTAGAGCTAATCAGGTTCATTGATACTGCTTATGATGTATTAACTATTAACAACGTGTTTGTGTCAGTTATGAAATTTTAAATCTGAACATTAGGGATTGAGTATGTTCGCTGTTGGATTGTTGTGCAAATTTATTAATTATGCTCATATTTAATTTGCATGAATTGATTATTTCTGTTTTAAATTAAAACATGCCATTTTGGATGAGTATACGAGACCCATCATTGAATGTTATGTATGAATATTATAGTTTATTTCAAGCTAATTTTTATGCATAAAAGAAATAATGTCTACTGATTCATATAATTTTAATTGATTATAGCAACATCATCTCTAATTAAATAATATTATGTATTAAGTTTGATTAGGATCACATAAAAAATATTTAGACATTAATTTTAATTAATTATACTAAATATAATAAATGTTATCCCACAAGAATTTTTATTGTATTTATAAAATTAATTAGGATAAAATATTCATAACTTACCAACATGAATTATGAATTAATAGTTTTATCATAAAATTCAAATCTAAGATAGAATCTATATCAAATTATAATCCTAATATACCTTTTAGAATTACGAATTAAGTGAATAATTTGATAGATTCTATCATAAAGAATAATTGAATTTGCATGAATTGAAAATTTAGTCGACAAACAATTTTTATGTCATTAGATTCAATTTTAAGCATGATTTACATTGGTAAAACATGAAATTTTACTTAGGCCTCAATTTTTTTTAACATAAGCATGTAATCTTTAATTTTATGCAGTTGTACAACTTGCAAATTTCTCTGAAATTCGTTGTGATATCCCTAAACTTAAGGGAGATAACTATAAGGTTCGGAAGGAGAGAATTCTCCTTCATTTAGGGTGGATGGACATAGACTATGCTATTAGGAAAGATGAACCACCAGCAATCACTAATACTAGCACTACATCAGACATCACGCTTTATGAACGATGGGAGCGATCTAATCACCTAAGCATGATGTTCATTAAGACTAAAATTTCCGCTGGTATTCTTGGTTCCGTTGATCAGCATGAAAAGGTCCGAGACATGTAAAAATTCATTGATGATCAATTCATCACTTCAAACAAGGCACTAGCAAGCACTATAATCATGAAGTTCTCATCTCTAAGGCTTACCAGTGTGAAAGGTGTGCACACGCACATTATGCAAATGAGGGACACTGTGGCTCAATTGAAGAAACTCGAGGTTGAAATATTGGAGTCCTCCTTCGTGCACTACATCCTGAACACCTTTCCACACCAATACGGACCCTTCAAAATCTCATACGACACACATAAGGATAAATGGTCAATTTATGAACTCATGACCATGTGTGTTCAAGAGAAAGAGAGACTGATGATGGAACTAGGAGAAAGTGCAATGTTGGCAATGCGTGGAAAGGGAAAATCTCAAGCCAATCGGAAAGGGAATGGTAAAATACCTCCCCAAGCTGATATCAAGAAGGATTCCAAGTTTTTCTTTTGTAAAGAGAAGAGACACATGAAGAAGGAATGTGCCAAATTTCAAAAATGGCTTGCGGACAAAGGTAATTCAATCTCATTTGTTTGTTATGAATATAATATGGTTAATTTCAATATTAACACCTAGTGGATTGATTCTGGATCAATAATTCACATTTCAAATTCCTTGCAAGGTTTTCAAAACCTAAGGAAGCCAGTGGGAAGTGACCAAAGCATCTTATAAGGAAACAAGATGGGCTTGCATGTGGAAGTTATAGGAACATGCTACTTAACTTTAAGTAGTGGCTTTGTCTTAGAATTACAAAAGACCTTTTATGTTCCAAGTTTTTCTAGAAACTTGATTTCAGTTTCAAGGCTTGTACCTTTTGGATATTCCTTTAACTTTTCAGAAACATCCTTCAGTTTGTTTTATAAATCTGATTATGCTGGGAATGGTGTTTTGTCTAATGGTCTTTACTGCATTAATTTACAAAACAATGTCACTTCTGATTTGATGCATGTTCACATTGGCACTAAAAGATGTGTTATTAATGAAGATTCCTCTAAATTATGACACTGGAGATTAGTTCATATATCCATAGAAAGAATTAAAAGATTAGTAAATGAAGGGGTACTTAATACTCTGGATTTTACTAATTTTGAGACTTGTGTGGATTGCATAAAGAGAAAGTAGACCAACAAGTCAAAGAAAGGTGCCAATAGGAGTTCAAACATATTAGAGATTATACATACTAATATATGTAGTCCAAACATGGGCTCACATGGTCAGAGATACTTCATCTCTTTTATAGATGATTACTCATGATATATGTATCTCTACATGCTTCATAAAAAGAACGAAGCATTAGATGCCTTCAAGATCTTTAAGGCTGAAGTAGAGAAATAATGTAGCAAGCAAATTAAGATCATGAGATCAGATATAGGTGGAGAGTATTATGGTAGATACACAGAAGATGGACAAGCACCTAGGCCATTTGCAAAATTTCTTCAGGAGCTTGGGATTGTTGCCCAATACACCATGCCTGGTTCACCCGACCGGAATGGTGTAGCAGAAACAAGAAACCGAACATTATTGGACATGGTGTGGAGTATTCTTAGCAGCTCCAATATTCCTAAATTCTTGTGGACTGAAGCACTTAAGATGATAATGTATATATTAAACCAAGTTCCAACCAAGGCTGTTCCTAAAACACCATTTGAATTATGGAAAGGTTGGAAACTGAGTTTGTGACATATGTGAGTTTGGGGATGCCCGTCTAAAGCAAGAATATATAATCCACAAGAGAAGAAGCTGGACCCAAGGACCATTAGTGGGTATTTCATTGGATATGATGAAAGGTCTAAAGGTTATAGATTTCATTGTCCATCTCCCAGCACTCGGATTATGGAATCAAGAAATGCAAAGTTTCTTGAAAATGACTTGATCAGTGGGAGCGATCAAACCAAGAGCATAGTTTCTGAGAAGGATCATTCATAATCTCAACCTTCCACCTCAAGTGATAGATTTGTTATTGTTCACAACACCCCTCCAGTACAAACTGGTGTTGAACAACCAATTGTTGAAGTTCCACAAGCTGCTGACAACATTCTAGTAGATTAGGTAGTTCAAGAATTTCCAAGAACTTTTGAACAACGAGTTGAACCACATACTTCTTAGGAAGATGGTGGTACAACATTAAGAAGATCTACTAGACCAAAGAGATCAACAATTCTTGATGATTATGTTGTGTATCTGCAAGAATCTGACTATAACATTGGAGCAGAAAATGATCCTGAATCCTTTTCACAAGCCATGAGTTGCAAAGAATTAGAATTATGGTACGATGCCATGAAGGAAGAGATGAATTCTATAAAGAGTAACGGAGTCTGGGATCTTGTTGAGTTGCCTAATGGTGCAAAAGCCATTAGATGTAAATGGGTATTTAAGACAAAGAAAGACTCATTGGGCAACATTGAGACATACAAGGTGATCCGAATCAAATCCACAAGAGGATGTCCAGAACCTTGATTGTATTGAGTTGAACAAATCCTTGAAAAAATTCTGAAACAACGATCAAAAAATTCCTTTAACCAGTGGCAATGGCTGCCAACATGGAACGACGAGGACCTCGGTCAAAGCGCGCTGACCGATGCCCATGGAGACTATGCAGGAGGTCAAAACAGCGCCTCCGAGCCCTGGATCAAGAAAAGAAGGCGATTAGCTTCGTGCGTCGCTGGGAAAACAAGGCTAAAATGGAAAAACCCTAAGCACTCAGTCATGTTGGGAGCCAGAGAACCGTAGGTGGAGAAACAAAAAGCGCTAAAGGACAAAGGCGGGACCCGCACTCTGGAAAATCGACGGTATTGATCAAGGTGCCCTTGAATGGTTAGAGGTTTTGGAGGAGAAAGGAGCGATCCTACTCAGCGATCGCTGCGTGGCAGCGGAGGTGAGAGAAAAACCGTCGTGATCACGCGCTATCGGTCGAGCTAGTCAACCGCGCTCCACTTGCGTATGACGCTGGATCTGGAGGAGCCTAGATCGGATAGCTGAGATTGCGCCCAATGGAGGAAGAGGAATCGACAGGGGATTAAGCCGTGTTCTAAAGGGATTTTAAGTCTGTTTGACTGCAACGGTGGAGAAAGAATGCATACATAGCGTAACAGAAGAAACGAATCGATGAAGCATGCTGGCACTAGTTAGATAGAGACACATGGCCACTTCCCGAGTGTTCATGCTGACACCGAACAGGGAATTGCAAGCCCAGTTGCAGAAGATGAATCGACGCAGTCGGGTGAAGAACCGAACAGGCATAGGGATCGAATGGTTAAAGCCATGAATAGAGACAGTCGAAAAGGGGGGATTTTTGAGAGGAGTCCAAGCGACCAAGAGAGACAGTGAACTGCGAACCCAGAGAGGAGGACGGGACACTGAGAACAGTAAAGCCAAGCAGAGGAGACAGAGGGCCGAGCTGACCATAGGCAGCATCGAGCACCAGAGAGCTTGAAGATTCAAGCCTTCCCATAGGGGAATCTATCCGGACTGAGCATCACATTTGGCTCTTTCCACTGTAGACCGAGGGTCACAGGGCTGGTAGGAAGAACAAGAGTCTGTGTACTCCGAGTGGCTTGGGAAATCCAAGAACCACCCTGCCAAGCAAACCTGCTTCAGGAGAACTCGTATTGAGTCCATGTATTTTAATCTCTCTGCTTAAAGACACAATAAAACAAGGCCACCACTGGGAGCTGGACCGGAGATGTAGCCTTGGAGAATAGGGTGAACTCTTTATTAAAAATTGTTTGTGTCTTTGTGTTGCTTACTGTATTTCTCTGCTTTCTTTCCATTTAAATGTCTATGTATTGGAAATCTAATCGATCCGTTGTTTTAATAGCACAGAACACACACCAACACATGAGTCTGTAATACCTTTTGTTTAATAAATCTTCAACTGAGGTCACTTGTAGCGTGATTATTAGATCAAGTGGTATCAGAGCTCTAGGCTATAAGAGTAGACAAGCTTATGTTGGTTTAACTGTGAATGCTCACTAGATCAAAGCCCAAACTAGGAGAAGGAGAGTTGGTGGAAACTAATCCTGAAATTGGGAGAGTCTATTCTCAGAAGACAATGTGAGAAGAAGGCTCTATAGGGTCGGACCCTCAATTCATAAAAAGTTTCCTAGCTATAAAGTCTATGGTAGAATAAATGTATATGGACTTTAGAAAGCATAAGGATGTAGATTCATTAGGCTCTAAACGAGATAAAGAAGAAGATGAATCTAATTCCCATGACCACTCAAAAGGGAAAGAAGAAAGCTTTCCTACACCTCCTAATAGCCCTGTGGATAATAAGAAAGCATCCTTGACTAAATTGGATGTCAAATTCGATTTGCCTATATATGATGGAGAGCTAAATGTTGAAAAGTTGGAAAATTGGATTAGACAAATTGATGTGTATTGCAGAGTACAAAACATAGACTCATACAATTGTAAGATTTAGCTGGCAAGCCTACGCCTAGGAGGCACTGCCTTGGTTTGGTGGGAAGGCAGAACCCAAGCTGATATGAAAATACATGGTAAAACCATATCTATCTGGAGTGAATTGTTGCTACAATCAAAAAGCAGTTCTATCCATTGGCCTACATGCAACAAGCCATGATGAGTTGGCAAACTCTTCGGCAGATGAAAGGGTAAAGTGTACAAGGGTATACTCAAGAATTTACAAAGAGAGCATTGATGTTGGGTATCTCATTAGACTCACCAGAGACTCTTTTGAAGTACATTGGTGGTCTACATAGCTACATGAGGCATACCATCCTCATGTTTAATCCCACTAGTATAGATGAAGTATATGTACAAGCTACTCATCTAGAAGCTAGAGGAAAGAATGGAAATCCAGAAGTTGGGGGACCATCCCAACCCATTGTAAGCAAAAGCAAGGAGAAAAGGAAGCAGAAGTGGAAAGTAAGGAAGGATAACACTGCACAGAAAGGAAAAGATTCATGCACTCACTGTAAAAAGGAGGGGCATGATGATGAACATTGTTGGATTCTGCATCTAGAGCTGAGACCTAAGAAGTCTGAGGGCAAGAAGAAGAAGACTTTTGCAGCTATTCAGAGAGATTTGGGGTCACACTCGGGAGATGAAACAATCATTGTAGCCACTGGTATAAAACGTAAGAATTTTGAAGCATCTACTCATAATTTTGCTCAATCTGTTATTGATGAAGAACATGAGAGAAAAAGACATGAACTTTTCCATATTCGAGTTGTTTCCAAAAATCAAAAGATTGATACTTTGTTGGATAGTGGCTCACAAGTAAATCTAATTTCTGAAGCAATTGTAAAGAAATTGGGATTAGCAACTACACCTCATAAGAAGCCATACCCATTAGGTTGGTTGAATGATAAAGCACAACTACAATGACTAGATAGTTGCAAAGCTCAAGTTTTCTTTGGGTCAACATTTGTAGATGAGGTTGAGTTAGACATAATTCCTTTGGATATATGTGGGATTGTTTTAGGAAGTCCTTACTTGTATGATAGAAAGGCTATTTTCTATAGAGCTGAGAACAAGTATCTACTTGTTAAAGATGGAATCGAATACTTTGTAAGAGCTCACAAGCTCAAAAATAACTATACTCTCATCAACTCAGGACAGATGAAAAGAATGATAAATTCATGCAAACAGTTCTTACTAATGGTTGTAAAGGAAAAGACACCTGATAAGACCAATATATTTGAGGGTTGTAATGTTGATCAACAAGCTGATATAGAAAAAATTGTTTCAGAGTATGATGTCTTATTTCAAGAACCTAAAGGTCTACCACCCAAAGAAGGAATAGTACATGATATTATTTTGCAGCAAGATGTTCCTTTGCCTAACATTAAGATGTACATGTTATCTGCTTTAGAGAATGATGAAATAAAGAAGTAGGCGCAGGAGTTGCTCGAGAAAGGGTTCATTAGGCCTAGCGCATCACCATGTGGGTCACCAATCATTCTGGTGAAAAAGAAATATGGCTCGTGGAGAATGTGCATTGATTACTAAGCACTGAATAAGATAACAATAAAAAATCGTTATCCCCTTCCTCGCATAGATGATCTTTTAGATCAATTGAAGGAAGCTGTTTATTTCACCAAGCTGGATTTGCACAGTGGATACCATTAGGTCAAAGTTGCAAGAGCAAGATGCATGGAAGACTACTTTCAAAACAAAGCAGGGATTGTATGATGGTTGGTTATGCCTTTTGCCTAACAATGCTCCTGCTACTTTCATGAGATTAATGAATGATGTACTCAGACCTTTTCTTGATGATTTTGTTATTGTGTATCTGGATGACATTCTGATTTTTAGTAAAACGTGGGAAGAACATTTAAAGCATGTTCAGCAGACATTATATGTTTTGAGAAGAGAAAAACTTTATGTTAAACTATCCAAATGTAAATTTGGAAAAACCTCTCTAAATTATTTGGGTCATATAGTAGGGGGAGGTGAACTGAAAATAGATCCCTCTAAAGTTGTAGTCATCATGAACTGGTCTAAACCCACGTCTGCTACCAAAGTGAGAAGCTTCTTAGGAGCAGCACAATATTGGAGGAAGTTTATTTCAATTTTTTCCTCAATTGCAGCTCCCTTACATGCTTTGATAGGATTGAACAACGTGTTTCAGTGGGGAGGAAAATAGTAGAAAGCCTTCGACACCTTAAAAGAAAAGATTAGTACAACACCTGTACCAGCATTGCCAGATCTACAAAGACAATTTGAGATCCAAACTGATGCCAGTGACTATGTCATGGGAGCAGTGTTGACACAACATGGTAAACCCATATGTTATCATTCTGAGACTTTTAATCCTGCGGTAGTTAACTATCTTACCTATGATAAAGAATTGTATGCATTAGTTCAGAGTGTGAAAAATTGGAAACATTACTTAATGGGCAAGGAAATAGTAATACATACTGATCGTCAGCCACTGCAATACCTACACTCCCAAACTAAGTTGCAACAATCAAGACATTACAGATGGATGGGTTTTCTACAACAATTTCATTTGTTCATCAGATATAAAAAGGCCATACATAATAAGATTGCAGACATGTTATCTAGACCCATTATAAATGCATCTATCCTACTTAAGCATAATTCTGTGCTGCATGAAAGCTACATAGAACAGTATGCTCAGGATATGGACTTTAAAGATGTATACGCAACTTTGAGTTAAGGCAAAAGAGTAGAAGAATTGGACTATCATGTGAAGGACCGACTCTTATATCATTGTGGGAAACTCTGCATTCCACAAACTGAAAGAGTAAAGATAATTAGGGAAGCACACACTTCTCTGATATCAGGTCACTTTGGGGTACGTAAAATAGTTGCATAGCTACAAAGGTTCTGCTATTGGCCGAAAATGAATGAGACAGTTTCTAGATATGTGAAGGGATGTGCTATGTGTGCTAAAAGCAAGCCCAGTAACAGAAAACTAGGCTTGTACATTCCCTTGCTAGTTCCTTCTCACCCTTGGGAAATCATTTCCATGGATTTCGTTGGAGGATTGCCTAAATCTAGGAAAGGTCATGATTATCTATATGTTGTTGTGGATAGGTTCAGCAAAATGTGTATTTTGATACCCTGTAGCAAACAGATTACAGCTGAACAAACTGTAAAATTATTCTTTGAACATGTATGGGTTCATTTTGGATTACCCATTTCTATTGTATCTGATCGAGACACTCGATTTGTGGGAAGTTTTGGTCAATTCTGTGAGAACTAATTGACACCAAGTTAAAGAAAAGCACAACTTTTATTCCACAAACAGATGGCCAAATAGAAGTAGTTAACAGGACAGTGATCCAATTACTAAGAGGATACTGCAGCAAACATCCTAAGATTTGGGATGAGCACTTGTGCTATGTGCAGCATGCTTACAATAGAGCCAAACACTCTTCTACACAGAGATCTCCTTTTGAGACCTGTTTTCGTTTCATACCAAGGTCTCCTTTGGATTTTGTATTTGGTAAAGATACCATGGTTGATAGACACAATGATGTGGACAAGGCAACTAGGTTCATTGAACAGATCCAAGAGATCCACCAGGCAGTACAAGAACAGCTGGAAAAGAGCCAGACCAAGTACAAGGCTAGGCATGATAAGCATCAGATGGAGCATAGTTTTCAAGTTGGAGACCAAGTCTGGCTGTATATCAATAAGGACATGATGCAAGGTGAAGGTAAAAAGCTAAAACCTATCAGGTATGGACCCTTCAGGATACTTGAGAAGGTTGGTCAAAATGCTTTTCGCCTTAATCTGCCAACTTACACGCACATCTACTTAGTCGTGAATGCAGATTGCTTGAGGTTGTTTGAACCTTTAATGATTGAGGACCCTGAAGAGCAGAGTCAATTACCTTCTGCTGACAACCTGCTACCTGAATATCTTAATGAGTTGCAGGAAGATACAGTGTTGGATAGGAAGGTAAGGACGTTGCGTAGTGGACAAGTGGAATACCTTAGGATTGGGCTTAAGGTTCGAAGCCGAGCAGTGCAAAGTGGATTGAGATTGAACAAGTGAGACAAAAGTTTCCTCATTTAGTCGATGCTTGAAGAAAACCAACTTTTGGTGGTCCAAAAGCTTTTTTTCAATGAGAAAGTCGTGATCCGAATCGGATCCACAAGAGGTTGTAAAGAACCTTGATTGTATCGAGTTGAACAAATCCTTCAAAAAATTCTGAAACAACGATAAAAAAACGCCTTGAACCAGTGGCAATGGCCGCCAACGTGGAACGACGAGGACCTTGGTCAAAGCGCGCTGACCGAGGCCCATGGAGACTATGTAGGAGGTTAAAACAGCCCCTGGGATCCACGGATCGGGAAAAGGAGGCGATTTTGATGTGCGATTAGCTTCGTGCATCACTGGGCAAACAAGGCTAAAATGGAAAAGCCCTAAGCACTCGGTCATGTTGGGAGTCGGAGAACTGCGGGCGGAGAAACAAAAAGTGCTAAAGGACAAAGGCGGGACCTACGCTTTGGAAAACCGGCAGTATTGATCAGGGCGCCCTTGAACGGTAAGAGGTTTTGGAGGAGAGCGAAGCAATCCCACTCAGCGATCGCTGCGTGGCAGCGGAGGTGAGAGAAAAACCACCATGATTGCTCACTATTGGTCAAGCAAGTCAACTACGCTTGACGTGCATATGACGTTGGATATGGAGAAGCCTATATCAGACGGCTGAGATTGTGTCTGATGGAGGAAGTGGAATCGACAGGGGATTAAGCCACGTTCTAAAGGGATTTGGAGTCCATTTGACCACCACGGTAGAGAAAGAACGCATACACGATGTAACGGATGAAACGAATCGACGAAGCATGCTGGAACTAGTTAGATGGAGACACGTGCCACTTCCCAGGTGTTCATGCTGATGCTGAACAGGGAACTCCAAGCCCAGTTGCAGAAGTTGAATCGATGTAGGTGGGAGAAGAACCGAATAGGCATAGGGATTGAATGGTTAAAGCCATGAACAGAGATAGTCAAAAAGGGGGGGATTTTGGGAGGAGTCCAAGCAATCAAGAGAGACAGTGAACTGTGAACCCAGAGAGGAGGATGGGACACAGAGAACAGTAAAGCCAAGCAGAGGAGACAAAGGGCCGAGCTGACTATAGGCAACATTGAGCACCAGAGAGCTTGAAGATTCAAGCCTTCCCATAGGGGAATTTGTCTAGACTAAGCATCACATTTGGCTCTTTCCACTGTAGAACGAGGATCACAGGGCTGGTAGGAAGAACAAGAGTCTGTGTACTCTGAGTGGCTTGGGAAATCCAAGAACCACCCTACTAAGCAAACCTGCTTTAGGAGAACTCGTATTGAGTCCCTGTATTGTAATCTCTCTGCTTAAAGACACAATAAAACAAGGCCACCACTAAGAGTTGGACCAGAGACGTAGCCCTGGAGAATAAGGTGAACTCCTTATTAAAAACTGTTTGTGTCTTTGAGTTGCTTAATGTATTTCTATGATGTATTTCCATTTAAATGTCTATGTATTGGCAATCTAATCGATCTGTTGTTTCAATAACACAGAACACACACACTAGCACATGAGTCTGTAATACCTTTTGTTTAATAAATCTTCAACTGAGGTCATTCGTAGGGTGATTATCAGATCACAAGGCAAGACTCATTAATGAGGGATTCACTCAGAAAGAAGGAATCAATTACACAGAGACTTTCTCTCATGTATCTAAGAAAGATTCCTTGCACATTATTATGGCATTAATACCCTATTTTGACTTGGAGTTGCAACAAATGGATGTGAAAATGACATTTCTCAATGGAGATCTAGAGGAGGAGGTTTACATGAAACAACCTGAAGGATTCCCCTCTAGTGATGGTGAGCAATTGGTTTGCAAGCTCAAGAAATCCTTATACGGATTAAAACAAGCATCCCGCAAATGGTATTTGAAATTCCATAATTTAATTTCTTCTTTCGGTTTTGTATAAAACATTATGGATTAATGTATATACCTAAAAGTCAGTGGGAGTAAAATTTGTTCTTTTGTTTTATATGTGGATGACATTTTGCTATCAACCAATGATAAAGGTTTGTTGCATGAGGTGAAATAATTCCTCTCTAAAAATTTTGATATGAAGGATATGGGTGAGACATCTTATGTCATTAGCATTAAGATCCATAGAGATAGATTTCGAGGCATCTTGGGTTTGTCTCAGGAAACCTATATTAATAAAACCTTAGAGAGATTTTAGATGAGGGATTGTTCACCAAGTGTAGCTCCCATTGCGAAGGGTGATAAGTTCAATTTGAACTAATGCCCAAAGAATGACTTTGAAAGGGAACAAATGAAGAACATTCCATTTGCTTTTGCTTCTGTTGTCGGAAGCCTAATGTATGCTCAGGTTTGCATAAGAACTAACATTGCATTTTTTGTGGGAATGTTGGAACGATATCAGAGTGATCCAGGTTTAGACCACTGGAGAGCTGCAAAGAAAGTAATGAGGTACTTTCAAGGAACCAAACGCTACATGCTTATGTATAGATGGAGGGACAATTTGGAAGTAATTGGCTACTTAGATTTTGACTTTGGTGGATGTATTGATTCACGCAAATCAACATCAAGATACATTTTTATGTTGGTTGGTGGAGCTGTATCATGGAGGAGTGCCAAGCAGACCTTCATTTCCACTTCCACTATGGAAGCCGAGTTCATCTCCTGTTTTCAGGCTACTTTACATGGTGTATGGCTTAACAGTTTCATTTCTGGGCTTAGAATTATGGATTCTATCTCTAAGCCATTGAGAATATATTGCGACAATTCAACTACTGTTTTTATGGCTAAAAACAACAAAAGTGGGAGTCAAAATAAACACATCGAAATTAAGTATTTATCTATAAGGGAACGTGTTAAAGAAAATAAAGTGGTCATTGAGCATGTCAGCACTGAGTTGATGATCACTGATCCTTTGACAAAGGGCATGCCACCCCGGCTTAAATTTCAAGATCAATGTAATGAATATGGACTTGGTTTCCATTATGTAGTTTCTCATTGTATGGACAATGTTATTTTAATGAAATTCTTAATTATTGTGATGTTTTTCTCATATTTATGTGCACCTTAATTTCATTTGAGAAAACTCATTTGTGTAGGACCAGGAATAAACATAAGGTTTATTCATTAAGAAATTGTTGCCACATAAATTATAATAAGAATAAATACATAGTAATACATGGAAGATAATACTCACCATTAGAGGACTTATCGCCATGATTCATGTATCTATTACTTAATATAGATTATCAATGGGTTTTAAGATGAGACATTAAGATTGGAAGTATGGACCAAGTGGGAGAGTGTTAAGCTCCATTAAGTTTTTCTCAACTGCTGCCTACAATTACAGAAGTGAATTGTAGTCATTTCCTTAATTTCTGGAAACCAACTGCAGTAATTTCCTTAAATTACGGAAATCAACTGCAGTTAATTAATTTCTTGTTGGAGCTTCTGAAGTGGTCCATTACTCCATCTGGAGTTCTCTACCATGATCTGTGGAACACATGACACATAGCCAACATAAGCTTGATGGAAGCTTGGCTATATATTTCTCTGTTTGGTCCCCAAGCTTGCATCTCAATCCCCTTTAGTTTTACTCCATCAAGTTGAGAGAGCAGAGCCTGGAAGTGCCTTCAGATTTTCTTATATGCCTGCTTTGACGTGTTTGTCTTAGGTGTAATCGCTGATAT
>APFE031111413.1:0-73859 GCA_000404065.3 Pinus taeda
TTATCAGTGAGAATAGACCCAATATGAGATTGTGCATCATTTTCAATCCATTTATGAAAATTCTTGAATGTTTGGAAAGCATCAGATTTGTTCTTCAATAAATGAACCCAACACATTCTGGAGTAGTCATCAATAAATGTCATGATATATTTATTTCCATTTGCAGAAGGAACAGGCACTGGACCACATAAATCTGAATGAATAAGTTCAAGCTTCCTATGTGCTCTTGAGTGTGAATCATGAAAAGACTGTTTGTTATGCTTTCCTAGAATGCAAGCATCACATTGCTTAAGTTTTCTAAGAATTGTAGGCAAACCAGCAACACCATTTTTCTTTAATAAGCAGAGACTGTCATAGTTTAAATGTCCAAATCTAGCATGCCATAATAAACTTGATGGAAGTGTACCTACTTCATGATGAGAATTGTATGAGAAATGTTGTGCATGAGCAGATGTTCCTTGCAGTTTGAGAAGCCTTTCTTCTTCTATTCCCCTCATGACAAGTGAGTGATCAAATGTTTTTCTTACCTCAAGCTTGCCATCAAACATATGAATGGAGTTACCTTGCTGGCGGATGTGGACCAAGGACAGCAAGTTTCTCTTGAGCTGTGGGAAATATAGAACATGATCCAGAAGAAAGTCTAAAAGACCAGGCAGTTTAAGCCTGATTGTGCCAAGCCCGAATGGCTTGATTTTTGACTGATCTAGAAAGTATAATACTCCATCAACATTGTCAGTGAAATCCTCAAGAAAATCATTTCTATGAGTCATGTGACAGGTTGCTCCTGAATCAAGCAGCCAATCATTTTTCTAGGAAGCAAGTGAAGTATTAAACAAATCTTCATTTACTCCAATGTTACATTGTGCCTCAACATAGTGAGCAAATTCAGGTGCTTTACCTTTGTCTGTATCATCAGTTTTACCTTTCTGTTGGTTTCTTCTCTGCTCAATTTTGTCCCATGGTAGCTTGCATGTAGAGGCATCATGTTATCCATTTCTTTTGCAGCGAATACAATGTAAATCTGCCTTTTCCCTTGAGAATGTCTGCCCCCCCTGCCTCTGAAATATCTTCCTCTTCCTCTTCATCCACCTCTTCCTCTTGTAGAATCTTGAGCAGGATACTTTTCTTTATGAGCAAGGCACACAGTCTCTTCAGAAGATTCAGGGGTTGTCTTCTTTCCAAAGGCTTTTTCTCTTTCAGCAAACTTTTTCACAAGAGAGTCAAAGGTTATATCTTTGAGATTTCCATTTGCTTGCAAAGACTCAAGATAATTGGAGTATGTAGGATAAAGTGCCTTGAGAAAAGCAATAAGAGAGATATCCAGCTCAACCTTAGTGGATTTGATATCATGCATTATAGACTTTATTTCAAATGCAAGAGCAAGAGGATCATTATTTTGCAGTTCAAGAGTGAAGAGTTTAATCATGAGTTGGACGACTTCAAGTGCAGAATGTGAGTCATAGAGTTCTTTCAGCTTTTGTAAAGCTTCAAAGGCAGTTGAATATGATGAAATATTGCGACTCACCTCTTTATTTACAGATGCTGCGATTAATGCATAAGCTTTGTTGTTCTTGTTTTCCCAAATGGCGAGCTCTTTGTCTGAGGTAGGTTGTACTGGGTCACTGTCTCTTTCTTCGGCACACACTCCTTTCCACAACTCATTGAAGATGAGGGTGTGTTGTATCATCCGGGACCAATCAGGATAGTTCTCCTTGCCAGTGAGAACTATTCCTACCATAGAGTTGATTGAATGCATTCTGTAAAAAAAATACTTCTGCTGATAGAAAAAATACTTCTACTAATATACAGTGAAATTGTACTCAAAAGGGCAAAAAGATTTCAAATACTTTATGCACTATGTTTTCTTCAAATCCCTCCAATGTTTATAAAAACATCCTCATATAATATTTCCATATCACCTCCTTTTTTTTTCTTTTAAACAAGAGCTCATATAAAGTTAACAAATGATTCAAATGAAAACCATTCAATAAAACCGCAGTTCAATATATAAAAGCGGTGTATATCACTCAATGCATTCAATAAAGCAGTGTTAATATTCCATATACCAACTCTGATATAACAGGCCCCTTTTGCCCAAATCCAGCAATCAAGACCTCATTATTTTCTGCGATGTAGTTCAAACAACCATTGTTGGGAACAAAGGCAGCAATCTTCTTTCCGTTCTTGATTAGCTGAACTCTGGCACACTTACGGTGTGTATATACACAAGCGGTTCACTACCAGAACTTGGACAGCGGTTCAATACCAAACGTTATGGACAGCAGTTCAATACTAAACGTTATGGACAAGCGGTTCAATACCAAACGTTATGGACAGCGGTTCAATACCAAACGTTATGGACAAGTGGTTCAATACCAAACAGCGTTAATACAATACAGCGTTCAAATACCACCACAGCGTTTCAAATACCATTCAACGTTTCAAATAGCATTATACAGCGTTACCATACAACGCAGTTCAATGCCATTCAAAGGGACATCGTTACCAAACAGCGTTACCATTCAACGCAGTTCAATGGACCGTTCAATATACCATTCAATATATGCCAAGAGCGCTTCAAGCGTCGACAAAACCTGTTTCAGTGCCCGTCCAAACATATGGCAGCATTAAACAGACAAGCTTAAGCGTTTAAGAGACAATGAGACAGCGGTTAAAAAATATAGACAGACAAGGAAACATATGGGACAGCGTTTAAAAAATATGGGACAAGGACAGCGTTAAAACATATGGCGTGGTTTGCAAATTAATGGTGCGACGGAATGGTATACAGCGTTAACACAGCGTTTCAATACCATAACACAGCGTTTCAACCAGCATTGATGTCAGAGCAGCGTTCAATGGAATGGTGTCATACCATGTCAGTGATCAGAGAATATGAAACGTTTATGGAGTCTGAGCGTTTTCAAATGAACAGGGCGCAGAAATCATAAATAGGATATGTCAGGGCAGCGCAGGTGTGGCAGACAGAATGTAGGTATGGCAGACAGAGTTATAGAGAGAGCAATGGAGCAGACAGGAGTTACAAAGACATAAAGGTTAAACAGGGAGCTGGCTCTGATACCATGTCAGGCCAGGCAGTAACTCCACAAAACAAACAACTGATTCGTGTATTATTTCATAGGTAACTCATTGTTATATACAATAGGGAGTGATTGTTCAGTTCATCTCCCGATGACTGTTCACATTCCTAATTTATTTATTTACATAAAATTCCCCAATCATGAAGATTAGGTGTCAACAGTCACCTACGCTCTGATACCATGTTAGAGAATCAAGGGCAAAGTAGTGTTGTGATGATTCTCCATGATTTGATACCAATTTGTGAAGTCTTTTTACTTTTCTTGTTAGCTTATTCTTCTTCTTCTTCTTCTTATTAGTGCCAAGGACAAACCCTCTCCACTCTTGAGAGGAAAACCCTTTGTAAGATTTCTCTTATTGAAGCTTCTTATTTGAACAACTGCCAAACCCTAGACCCTTGACTAGGATATCCTCCAAGCATAAGTCAAATCCTTCCTCTTTCTACACTATCACTTCCTGTACATGAACCTCTGCCTTTCGGCACTTCTACTCCTTAGTACTTCGTCCTTTTCTGTTGCTTGTCTCAGTTAGGAAACCCTAGTATATTAGGGCTTCTCTACTTCGCTATAAAGAGAACCTTCTTCACTCTTCTTTGGATACCTTGTAGACCTCAATGCACATCTGAATGAGGTTGCTTATGTTGTTTCCCTTGACTGCTGTCAAAAGTTTACCTTGCTAAAGTCTTCACATGTGTGGACAGAAACCCTAGAACAGTCCTCCTTTCTTCGCTTTCTTTTTCCTCCTTATTTGTTGTATGAGAAGGCCTAATAGACCTTGGATATTAGACCAAAACAAATATATGATTTCCTATGGTACTTGACCGCAGACAGATCCCTTTCCTCCTCGCACGTGTGGCTATTGATGCCCTAATAACAGTCTTTTCACTTTTGTTGTTTTTTCCTTGTCTTGTTGTTCTTGCAACCTTTTGTCTCAGCTTTCTTGCGTCCTTCTAGTCCTCTTCTTGCTTGCGGATTTCAGAGAGAGTTGTGTGTCAAATGAGGAGTGGACAACCTCTATAAATAGAGGTTTGTCCCTCCTCTTTTAGGCCGACTTGGCAGTTACATTATATTTCATCTTTTATTCATCATTTTGCTGCTTGGAGACTTTGTTGATCCTAGGAGAGGATTTGACTTATCTTGGAGGTGTTCCCATGATCTTGTATATTGACTTACTTGATGTAACATGCCCTCAAAGGGTCTTATCATAATTACATTTTGACTTTGACTTTCTAGAAGCACAAAAATGTGCTTGACCTATTTTCAATGAGCAAGAAACCCATTGACAAATATTACAAAATTAATTTCTCTTTTCTTGAATAAATACAAATATCAGAATTACATTTATGAATACCTAGCCTAGTTACATTTCCTTCAACAAACCCAAGAGTAAAAGCATCTTTAAAATTTCTTTTCCAAACACGTACCTTTCCATCAACGAATGCCACCTTGAATCCTTTGTCTTCCATTGCCGAAATGGACACCAGGTTCTTCTTGAGAGCAGGTACATATAGTACTTCTTGTAAATGAATAGTGTTACCTTGATTCAATTGAAGGATAACATTTCCTACTCCCTTCACGAGATAGGTGGCATTGTCTCCAAGGATGATCTCCAAGTTTGTCTCATTTTCTATCAGATTAAAGAGAGCTTCCTTGTATCCGGTGAAGTGCCTTGAGGCACCACTATCAATTAGCCAATTCCCCAAAGTGTCTGGTGGAGAGGCAATGGAGAGGGTCGATATAAGATAGTACTCTTTTGCTTGTTGTAAACAACATTTGATTCTTCATACCTGGAGTTCCTTACTTTCGTGGAGGGTCAACTATTTCCTTGATGTCCCGCATTCCTTTTTTCCTTGCCATTGGACTTGCCATTCCTTTGATCGTTTATGTTGAAGTTGCCCCTGGAATGATTGTGATCATCACCATGTGATGTGTCCCTTCTATTTGGACACTCCCTTACATAGTGGCCAAACTTATTGCAAACAAAGCACCTGCGCTTCCTTCCTCCCTTAGACCCAGGCTTTCCATGGAGATGACCTTTAGACCCTGCATAATTTCTCCTTTTTGCATGAGCGGAGAATGCAGTGGGGTTGCTTCTATTAGAAGGCATTTCTTGTTCCACCATTCTTGTTTCTTCTTGAATGCATCTCGACATCAATTCTTCAAACCCTAAATTCGATCATTGTTGAGTACAGTGGTTCTAAATACATATCACTCAGGTGGGAGTCCTCCAAGGGTGGTGAGGGTAAGTTCCCTGTCAGGAATGACTTCTCCAATCGAAAGTAGATCATTCTTGATCTTAGTGATCCTTAAGAAGTAGGATTGAATATCCTCGTCCTTGCCCTTCTTAATATCCTTCAACTTATTTTTGAGAAATAAAATTTGATTAGCATTACTAACCTTGAACATGTTGATCAACCTGTCATAGATCTCCTTGGAGGTCTTCAATTCGGAGATGTAGGCCACCAGATGCTTGTCAATGGAATCCTTGATAATCTTCTTTGCTTTGACTTCAGCCCTATTGTACTTGATCTTCGCAGCAGCCGGTGCATTTGAAGGAGGTTTAGGGATTTTACCCTACACATAGTCCATCACTTCTTTTTCTTCCAAGGTCAAATCAAGGGACATCTTCCATCCATGATAGTCAGATTTATCATGGATCTTGTCTTCAGCGAGGAAGTAGGATGAGGAACCCATTGAACCTTTTGTCCTTGATCCAACTGTCTTTAGTGATTGCTCATTCACTCTTTATTGGGCTTTGTCTTCACCTCAGCTCTGACACCATGTTAATTTTAGGCAACAATGGTATGTTCTATGCTTTAGAGCAATTTTACTTCAATTTATTTATAAGCCCAATACCAATATCCAGTTTAGCAATCACATCAACATGATAGTACAGTCAATGCTAGTCAAAACAGAGGTCAAATTGCCTCAATTTTTGTGCCCAGATTTGTGGCGTGCTAAGAAAGAGATTCCTCACCCAAACCGAAGTCAAAACAAGTCAACGCAGTCAAACAGCCTCCAACAGCTCGGTCAACACTGGTCAATGCAGCAAATAGAATTTTATCCTTTCCTTCGCACATGTGAGAGAGAACACTGCCCAGAAATGCGTACCCAATTAGATGAGGAGAGAGAGAGATGTGTGTGAATGAGTGTGTCCAAATGAGGATGAGGCACATGAATTTATAGCAAATGTTGAGGATGAATGGATGTGATTGTTGGGCTTCTGAGCCTACATAAGTTTGTTGGTCGACCTTGACAATTTGACCATAATCAAAATAAATTCATAACTTCATTTGTACACGTCAGAATCGGATGATCTTTAGATCAATCCTACACCTCTCAGAGAGAGGAATCCAAGAAAAATATCAACCATCATAAATAAGATGACCCATGTGGAGTTTGGCCCTAGTTGTGAATTTTAACAAAATTTCTATCTTTAAATTTTTTCCCTGCTCTCAAACATCTGGAAACAATTAACAATAATATAAAAAATTTACTTTGAGAATTTTATATTATCATTCTAGGTTGGCTTGTGGTTCCAAAAACTCCTAATCCTCAATGAGAGAGGTATGAGACAAATGGTGGGGGAGGGGTTCTTTATATAGTGCACTTTTAGGGTTTCAAGTGAGAGAAACTTTAGTTTAGAAAAAAAAAATGTTTTTCCACAAAATGGCATTGTCACTTATAAGGAACCAACCCAATACAAAGTTCATCGATTTGGATTGGTTTAGTACCGAATTAGGTCCCCAAGTTGGTTTGATAGCCAAGTCAATGCCCTCAAGGGTCATCTTGATCAACTCGGTCAAGTCCAAGTCCAAGTTGGTAGAGTTTAAAACATTAACATAAACAAAGAGGCAACAAATGACCTCTAAAGTCAAAAATAGCCTACTATTAAAATTTAAGTGTATTCAGTTTTAGTTGACCGAGTCCAAGTCCAACTTGGTAGAGTTTTAAAACACTAACATAAACAAAGAGGCAACAAATGACCTCTAAAGTCAAAAATAGCCTACTATCACAATTTAAGTGTATTAAGTTTTAGTTAATAACTACTAGATTCTAAAATCTAATCATATAAAAGAATCATCGGAAGATTCCTCATCGTCTATATCCTTCACGTGAGTAGACTCAAGAATGGTATTCTAACTCAATTCATTGGGCCTAAAGGTCTAACAACAATGATAAGGCCTTATAATTAACTTTAATGTTTAGGATTTTAATTTGTATTGGTTTTATGTTTATTTTTTAAGTGTTTTTCGTGGGCTCTAACGCCCCCATCAGATCATGTACAAAACCAGCCATTTCTAGTTGAAACAACTGATTTCCATCGGAAAACGCCAGAGTTGGTTCAATCGGCTAGTTCCACTAGTTTCGAGTAAGTTCTGGAAAAATTGCATGGAAGTAGTTTTTAGACTATTAGTGTTGAACAATGTTTATAACTCACAAGTATTTCAAAATGATGAACATCTTTTTCAATTTCTAATGAATTGTCATGAATCTGTGTGCTATATAAACTTTAAGTGGTTCATCAAAGGAGTTCAGAATTCATTTGGTTAACATTTTAAATGAATTAGATCCATTATTTTAGCTATTATGACCAGGAGGCCATTTTTCTCACTACAGCCCTATTTTATCAAGTATATGTTCAAAAAGCACAACTCATAATCATCAAAATTTTCTTTAGTGCAAAATTACAAGTTTGAGATCCAAGTAAACATTGTTGATTTGATCCAATACAATAACATGTAACTAACTAAATATGTTCTTTGCTATAACTTTTCCCAGTTCTCTATCATTGACAGTCACAAAGCTTTCACATTCAATCTTCTGCCTTGAATAATATACATGAAAACAAAGTTTCATCCTAGATTTCTATTCCTTCTTTTAATTATGTGGATGATAAATTAGGTCATCCACTGAAGATAGTGAACCTGATTTGATAATACTAGAAAGAAAATGCCCAATTGCTTCTAGAGGGTTGAAAGAAGTTTTCCCATTTAGACTTTAGTATGCTTATCAGATAAAATTCTTAGTCCACACAGTAGTTATCATGAACAACCCATTTTTACATTTTCTGGTACTTCCTAGATTGTAATTTTTTGTTATAGTTTTCTATAATGACAACCTTTGGCCCTTAGTTACAATAAATGTCATGGAGATGAATATAATCTTCCCACATGTCGTGGTTGGTTTGTGATGATTTCTTCCTCAAAGAATCAAAATTCTATGGACCACAAATAATGCCAAAGAAACCTATCAATGATTTATAAAATTAAATAAAACAATGTCAAAAGGGTAAAAATGAACTTATACACTAAGTTTCTCACGTAAGGGATTATTTAGTAGCATTGATAAAATAAACAATGCACACCCAACGCTAATAATACAAGGTTTAGCTGGAGAATGCAGAAGGGGGGTTACAATTTCCAGGTGAGTAGGATGGGATTGGGAACAGTGGAGTTATATCAAGTTTTTTATTTCTCCGTTGATGAGATTAGAAAAAGTGTGATCTTGACTACAAGGGAAGTTTTTCAGGCCCATAGGCTAAGTTACACGGTTCAGGTTCAAGTTTGGGTTCGACAACCATTAGTTTCAGTTCAAGTTTGAGTATTTTTATGAGGTTCAGATGAAGTAGGGACCCAAACAGACATCATAAGAGAAGAATTGCAACATATGGATCGAGATGGTAAGGTGATGAAACTTCCAAGCAGTGCACCAAAAGAAGTTTGCAGCAACCTGCCCTAATATGTAAGTTCTTCATAAGAAACATTGCAAAGAAAACCCTTTCACAGTGATTGGAAAAGGAATGGAGAGTTGAAGTAGGTTATACACTAACCATCCACTTGCTAGCAAAGGGTCGATATTTATTTGTCTTCAAGTCCGCAGAGGAGGCGGCAAAAGGTCAAGTCAACCCTTCTATCCTTCGAGGCTTGCTCTTCGTGCTTTTATCCATGAATAGAGAGTGCAGCAGCCCACCCCATCTGGGTGAAACTCCTAGGACTGCCTCTTGAATTTTGAAACGAATTTCATTGAATTCTATTGGGCATTGTGTTGATAATTTCTTGGATTATGATGTTATGGCATCGAAGCTAGTGCAGAGATTGGTGGCACAAATCTTAATAGAGATGGATCTTCAAGAAGGACCTCCAGAATAAAGTGAAATTGTAGTGGGTGAATGCATTATAACCAACTTCTAGACCATGTCTGAGTTCCATTTCACTGCTCAAACTGTAATCCTAAGTACATGAATATTTACTGTAAATTTTGAATCTAGATTACTTCATTTTCCGACAGCTTTGAGTTTACCTAAACTCGGCTTTAAAACTTTAAATCGGAGGAGAAGTTAACTGTCACAAGCCAGAAAATTAAAATTCAGAGGCTAAAATCATCCAGCAAAGGTCAGAAAACTGATCCACTTTACTGTAGTGTTTTACATAAATTTGGTAATATCCACAGAAGGCAAAAGTGAGACACCCAATTTCATTTAAGCCAAGGTGGAATTTTGGGATGGCATCCCCGTAAGAGAACGCGGTTAGTAAAACCATATACAAGCCTGTATACCCATCCAAGGAACGGCGTCCCTCAAATACTAAACAAACATAAGCCGTTGATAATTACTTTAGTACGCCGACTATGCCAACCAAAAGTGGTACTAGTAGCAATAATCTATTGGAAATGAAGACATTTTACATAATAAAGAACGTGTAAGAGTACCTGGTATTAGACAAACCCAAATGGGTTCTTGCTTCAACTGAATAGACAATTGAGTGTAACTGGGTACTGTATCATGCCCAGAAGCCAAGCCCTCAGCTCAGAGACCTGGATATTGTCAAAGCACCTCCAGTTGCCCCCCCAAAAATCAGAAAACAATGGCAAAAGCAACGCTGTGTAAGAAACGTTGTCATTATAGCCATCATATATTATGTTATCAGGAACTGGCACAACCAGAAATTCTCCATGGACTGTACAATTATACCACTGAAATACAATGAGGACCAGGCATCGCCTTTGGCTATACCCAAGCCTTTTACCAAACAAAATATTTGGCTCTTTCGCCCCATTCATGATGGAAACTCGGAACATATCTACATCATTTCCCCGAGATAGAAAACGATATTTTGGCTGTGCCTGACTTGATTGCATTGCTTCCGTGCCATCGTTGGAAGGTGGGTAAAATAAGAACCGGTTCTCTGGGATCCCATATAACTTTATGTCCCACTCTGTAATCATATTGAATGTGTTGTTTCATTGATCGTCCAAATAATATAATATTTCGGATATCTCGCGAAATTATTTTTAATGTGGTGTTTGAATATTTCTCCCGGTACAATTTAATTGCTTTGACTACCACGGATAATCCCGAGCACAGTTTGGTCCGACATGTAACCACACAAAGAAAAGGATGAATGCGGAATTCAAAATTAAGATATGAGAATAAAAGATAGTAACTTTTGTGCCTTCTCTTCAATCTCGAGTTTCGATGGTAATGTATCAAATTTGCCATATAAATCATAAAGCATATGAATCACTTTCGTTGTTTTGGATGTGAATGTTATATTTTTATTAAGTTAAGTAAGTATTTAATGATGATAATAATAATAATTTAATTTTAAGTTTATGTTTAAGTTTCTTTTTTCCTGAATAAAGACTAAATCTATTAAGAAAGGGAAAAATATAGTACAATCAGGCTTGATAGCAGGCAGAGCAGAGAAGCAGGGGAACCGGAGGTGAAGGTAACTCAACCTCGTTCCAAAGAGACAGACAAGGAAATGACCAAAGAGAGCATAGGACTACATCTGAAAAGATTGAGCAGAGAAGCTACCCCGAAGGGTTATTATCTACAACACGACATTTTTTGCCTTTTTTCTTACTAACTTTTGTCCACCCAGTGGAGCTTGGCTGACTTGTAACTAGTTGTAGATTATTCTGATCTGACGGCTGAGCATCCTTCTCAGAGTCTGAGGACGAAGAGAAATGAGTGCGCTTCTGGGAAATCTGAGGGTTAGAGGGAGCCTCTGGAACAGCTGAGGGAGGGTTCCCCGGAATTTCCTCGTTCTGCATATCAGCGTCAACTTCCTCATCAACCTGCACATCTGCCTCAGATTCCTCCTCCTCTGAGCTCGAGAAGTCTAAGTCGCCCAGCGGACGAGGAGGCTCAAAAGGATTCCATCTTTTGGATTTGGGCTTACGGTTCAGATTCTTCTTTTTATCTTTTAACTGCGAACATGTACTCTGAAGGTGCCCTGTTTGATGACAATGGCGACAGCGGAAGGCTGTGTTCTCATAATCCAGTGACTGAGTCCAGTGGAAATCTCCAAACTTGAGGTTAATCTGATCCGGCAATCCTTTGCTGATGTCTATTTCTGCACATAGTCTGTCGTAAGTATAGAGACCATTTTCTCTTCTTGAGGTATTTGTAGCCAGGTATCATCCTAAAGTATTCCCAATGGCTAAGAAGACAAAGAAATCCCAAAAATGAGCCGGAAGATTTGGGAGCCTAACCCAAATGGGAATCTTGGAGATCACTGTTGTAGAAGGGTCGAAATCAAGAAACCAGGGGGTAAGAAAAAGCCCCGCCGTACCCCAAAACCAAGGGCCTCTCGTTAAGGCTTTCTAGTAGTCTTCGTTTGAGTCAAAAACCACCAGGAAGAAGCCTTTTGAACATAGGAAAATTTTACATTTTTTAGTCCAAAAGGAATGGACCCATTGATAAAGATCTGTTGTACGAGGCCATAGCCCATTAAATCTGCATAAAGTTTATGTTTAAGTTAGATGTCAAATTGGTATATAAAAAATTCTGTGTGTGGGATAAGGGATACACTTTTACGTAATGATTTGACTACTAAAGTCTATGAAGGTGTACATACTCTATCTCCCTGTTGACGGTGCTAGATCCCCTAACATTCAAGGGATCTCCCTGATATGAAGTGCCAATTAGACCTCACACCATTTGGTGTAGGAGTCCCATCCGGTATAAAGGCCTGGTTGCCAAATCTTCAAAGATTTGTCTTCACTTTAGCTATCAACACAGGAGAGTAATGCAATGGTGTCTTTGAATAGCAAAATGTGTGTGTAGCGCCACTGTGTCTAGGTTCTCTTACTGCAAAAGGGGGGACAAAAGTGAGCCTCTAAGTGAGAAGGAATAGTACCACCTAGGAAGAAACACACATGAACCAGAAAGGTCTATCCAACATCCAATGGAATAGTCCATAGTGGATGTGACAATCATTACAATCAATGAACAAGGGAAGATCCGTCTAACATCCAGCGGAATAGTCCACAGTGCATGTGACAGTCATTATAACCGAAAAGTAAGGAAAGGTTTGTCTAGTATCACGTGGAATAGTCCACAAGGATGAGACAACAATGACAACCATTATAGCACATTCCCAACAATATAAGCACTAAAACAACCAAAATAGTTCAACTATCTTAGTACATGTGAAAACAAACATGAAATATAAATGCTCACATAATAGTCTTACAAACATCCTTAAGTCATGCATGGAAACGTGCTGCCTTAGAAAGGCTTCTGTAATTAAGCAAAAGTTCCAAAACACATATTGACATTGTACATCACTAGCCTCGATAGTGGGACATTGGAGCTACTCCTTGCTCCTCAAAGAACTGACTGAAACTCTATATGCTTTGCGGGAGGAGCCAAGGTGGAAATTCCTTTGTTCATACAATGAGGGGGTATATATAACCAAGGGGAGATGCTTGACCCTTGTGACTCTTTGACTACCCTCATGACCAGGGAAAATTTTAAGGATGGAAATTCGTCATAAAGTTTAGAAAGTTTGGCAAATCTCACTAGTCCATGATATGAAATATGTAAAATGCTTAGAGATATTTCCATAAAGATATTCAAATTTCTAATAATTTGATATAGTCTCTATATAAAAATTTGGAAATTTTAAAGGTAAACAATTTTATACCATAAAATTTAGGCGAAACTTTTCTAAAAAAATGGAAATTAACGAATATTTTTTTTGGAAAAAACATGGAAGATTAGCCCACCTGTGAATATTAGCCCCTAAATTTTTCCTTGTTCATGACTCTTCAATTTCCTATGACTTTTCAACTGACATGATTTTTCATATTCATGTGTGTCCATTAGACTTCCACTTTAAATTACATCCGATTTACAATAGACATCGCTCATAATAGTGATGTGGCCTTTGACAACTCATGACACGACTCGACATGACATTGCTAACATGGAGTAGCTTGCTGATGTGGCAATGTCAAGTCGTCTTTGTTGTTGAATGATAGATGTGTTCTTCGATGCACTTTCTCTTCTCCTCTGCATAACTTGATGATGCGGAGTCTTCAATTATCTTTGGTCTTGAGAGGTGGTTGCATGCATGTGTTCCCTTTGCTTGTTCTTGATAAGCTTCTTTGTCTGTCCAGCTATAAGTGAGTCTCATAGCATGTTCGTTCCTTCTTCTCCTTCTTCATCGCCTCGCCTTGATCTAATAGTGTACCTATTCCTACAATTCACTCATGACGGGACAACATCAATCGAAAAACTCCCTAGTCTAAGATGATGCATTGTTACCCATGGACTCAGCCAGGACAGGTGACAGGCTGATGGAGAGGGCCCAGTAACTGCACATTGTGTAGCTTCATGTGACAGGGAGAGATCTTGATTACTGAGACTTCGGAGAGCGCAGCTCAGACTTGACTTGGGAACTTTTGAGCATAGTCCTCACTGAGGAGAAATATTGCGCAGTAGCCACTAGGAGACAGGATTGCGCAATTCAAATCAATAGTGGCTGGTGCAAGGTGAGGCCAAGGGAGGTCAGTTTCGAGCAGTTTTCAAAGGCAGAGAGGACTGGGTAGCAGAGAGACCTGGAAGCCAAAACTGCGTAGTTCTTGAGGACAATGAACTCTGACTGAGGGAGGAAACTGGGGGACACTTCTGCGCAGTTTTGGGGGGCAAGGAAGGACGAGTTCTCTACGCATTGCGAGGTTTAATAAGGCAAGGAAGGAAGCTTGAGGAATAATCTTGCGAAATGCATAGTTCAAGTCAGGCTGGGAGGAGTTACTGCGCAATTTTGGGGATGAAGGGAGGTTGCTCAGCTCTGGAATTACGTAGTGCAACTGCCCTTAGGGATAGTGACTGCGCACTGTGCAATTCCAGGCAATGAGGTTGCATCATTGAGGGTTGAAATTACGCAGTTCAGTTGGGATTTGGTGAGAGTGAGTTGGTCGGTCTGAAGGATTTTCAAACAAATGGCTAAGTGCGAGAGGAAAGTGAGTTGTGAGGAACTTGAAATTGTGATCACACACTTAGCATACTTCGACAACACAACAACATAGACCACCGGAATAACAAGACAAAACATTACCCTATGTGAGATTGTCCTAAAACAAAAAGCAACAAGTGCGACACTTGAGATAGACTTTAGGATGGTCGTGACGACACTTGTGTGACCGTACTTAAAACTTTGTGTATGAGTGCAACAAGTGTTTACATGGCTAGGACAACTTGTATACACAAAGACCCTTCGAGATCACTAGAAAAGGTTTGCAAACATGACATAACAATCAAACATGCCAAAAGACACCAGTTGATCAAACAAGTGAAAGGGAGCAAGACACTTAAAGGAAACAAATGGAATGACTTTCAGTGCTTGCAACCATACATGTCATTAAAGACATAATGATATGACAACGATAAGCAATCCTTCATGCTACACTAAGAGGTGCATTTCAAAAGATGCACTTTGTTTTCCATACCTACCCTCCAAAGGGTTATGCATCAAATGGAGTCTTCATGCAGTCCCGATCTTCTATCATACCCTGGGTTCCTTGGTCTTCTTATCTGATAACTATCTTTTCTCCGCGTCTCCCTGAGAGTCATCTAGCATGTCATCCTTCTTAATCGCTTTCTTCATCATCTTGTCATAACCTGGTAGAATTCATGTATTTGTAATCCACTCATGATAAGATGACATCAGTCTGATAAACCCCTAGTCTAAGATGGTGCACATGGATTCATAAACTAGCTCGGAACTAACTGGCAAGCCAAGGGAGAAGGCCAAGTGACTATGCAATTTTGCAGTTCAAGCAGCCAAGGGTCAAGCTTGATCACTGAGACTGCGCAATGCACAGCTCAAGCCAGACTGAGGGAAATTTCGGCACAATCCTCAGTGAGGGGAGGAATTGCGCAATGCCCACTAAAAGACAAAATTGTGCAGTTTAAGCAGGCAATGACTGCTTCGAGATAAGACCCTGGGAGGACACATTTGTGTAGTTTCAAGAGGCAAGGTGGACTAGATAGCTGAAATTCCAGAGGGACAAAACTGCGCAATTTCTGGAGACAATGGGTTCCGTCTGAGGGGAGGACACTGGAAGAAGCCACTGCAAAGTTTTGGATTCCAAGGGAGACTAGGATTTCTGCGCGTTACACAGTTCCAACAGGAAAGGGAAGATCTTGAGGGTTGCAAATGTGAAGTGTGCAGTTCAAGAAAGCTGGATGAAGCTAGGTTTCTAGGAAAATTTCAGAAATTGGCTAAGTGTGGGATCAATGGAACCGATGTGATAAATGGTTTAAATTGATTATGATCACACACTTGAATACTTAGTGATACAACATAGACCATCCATAACATATGAAAACATACTTCGCTTAATGCTTTGTGGCAGCGTATGACAAGTGCAACTCTAATCATGGACATTGTGAGGATAAAGGAAACACTTGTGTAATAGTGCGTGAAACTTTAGAAATGAGTACGAAACATGTCTATATGATGAGAACAACCCATTTTCACAAAGATTTCCCCTTGAAGCAAAGCAAACTTCCCTTTTCATGACAAGTGATAATCCCCATGCCCAAAGATGACACATGTTATATAAAGATGAAAGTGTGAACAACTCTTAAGATTTAGGAAGGGAGCTTGAAATCATGAGCTTACCAATAAGTGACTAAAGAATGACGGATCATAGGATCCACAGTAGGCTCCAAAATTCAATTGTAGGCCAAAATTTTGGAGGTTGTTGTAGTCGCTACAACACTTGGCGACACACTGGAAGAATCCAGCTTCTCTGTCTTGGTTAGTTTCTTTTGTGTAGGGCCTTGGTACTTTAAGGAGTATTGATTTGTCGTGCAAATTACTTTGTCTTCTCCTCTTATCCCATAGGCAGACATGGTCCCCTTCGTACCTTCTCAATTAAACACGACATAAGATTCAGCTAGATCATAATGTTTCAAATTAGGAAGGGTAGTTTAGCTCACGAGCTTAAGATTTTCAGAGTATAGTTTTTCATCTCTAGTATTGCTCCACTACCAGTAGGCTTGGATAGTACCCTAATGGATTCACGCAGGAACACAAGCATTGCTCCACTGCCAACGAGCCTGGAAAGTACCCCGTGGAGATCCTGCTTCATCTCTCTGTGCATTAAGCCTTTCTCTTCTTTCACCTTTATTTATTTATTTAAAGAGAGTTGTGCATCGACACTTTTTATTTTGGGGCGGAAGAGGGATCCCGACTTATTGAGAGTAAGAGAGGTTTTTCCTTCATAGAAGCATATAAAGACCTCTGATTTAGGTTTGTTCATTTAGATTTTCCCCTTCTCCATTTCTACTAGTTGGATAAGCTTGAAAACACCAAACCAGAGAACTGAGTATAAGCAAGAGGTTCCCACACTGGACACAGATTCATGGTTGGACCGAAGCTCTCCTTACAGGCTAATAGTATTTTCCATCAAAACTTCATTGACCAAAGATACAACCAATTACAAGGAAGGCGGACAAAGGACTAGCCAAGCACTGCAATGTCACAAGACTCTTTGAACTTCAGCCGCATACACACACACTCGGAATCCACAACGCAGCAAGGCACAACACTCATTTGCATGATGAAAATAAAAGGAAAACTCACCAAGAAATAAAGCAAGGCAGAAAGAAAGAAAACACAAAACCAGGCAACAAAATAGAAGACAATAGAACAAAATGACTAAAGCAAACATGACGTAGGACCCGAATAAGAAAATCGGGACAAACTACAGGGAACGAGTGCAAGATGAGTGCAAGGAAGGGACAACTAAGATGCAGTTAATCCTACCCTATCCTAACAGCTAGAAGTTTGGGGTTGCGTGTAATGAAATTTCCAGTGAAGCCATCATATTCGTTCCTGGCCTCCATCCACAAAGATATGATCGATTAAAATGGATATAAAGTGATGTGCAACAGAAAATACAAAAGCTTGAAACACTTGCACAATAAAAGAAAGGTCTTGCTTGTGGGCAGAAAGGTGTGTCACACCCACTACTTTTATCCAATCCACATGCTTACCTTTTCGATGAATACCATTTTTCAATAGACCTTGAAAGCCTTTTACGGGTGTGTCCTCATTTATACCGAGCTTCTTAGCAAGCATGAGGGAAGATTGAAACTTGATGTCTGCAACAAAGCTTGCCAAGTAATATTTTTCTAGCCATTTAGTGATTAGATCGTAAAATTCATAATGGCCCTCTTGAAAACCTCGTGATCTTTGAAAATATGAATTTCTGAATCGAGAAGCAGGATCACGATGGGAATCTTATAAGGGAAAATAGTTTTTATCATTCTCGACATTCATGCCAAGACAGTGAGGACATGTCATAACCATCAGCGAAGTCTAAAGTGCCTCACCTGCTTGACAAAAATCTGAATAGAGAGATGTTGAGCAATGAAGATCAAAGAGTGTGAAACAACCATCATTGGATGTGCTAATGGGAAAATGATAAGTTGAATGACAGTCACCAAGGACAGGCAAATGGTCAGATGCACTGATTGAAGCATCAAATTCCCAGTTTGCAATAAACAAAGACAAATCAGTTTGAACAATCTTGCAAATGCTCCAAGCAGTCAAACCAAGTTCCTTGTGAGCCAGATATGACAGACCAACTACTTGCAATTGGTGACAAATTGTACAAACATCATAGTCATCAAAAGAGTTTAAAAAGGATACTAGCACCTGGAATGCATGAGACCAATTAAGGCATGGTGAATGGAGAAGAACTTGATTCGTGTGACAACTTGTGTATCCATTATCACACAAGGATATTTCTAGTGTGATGAGAGGACAAATTTGCAATATAAGATTCACAAAAAGACCGAGGAGCTGACCATTTAGGGAGAAACTTGATAAGTATGATTCTTGTGGGCAAAGATAGTCCTTGAGATGATCAACTTCACAATTCCATGACTTCATGAGAGATGGACATTCCCAACCTGAGTTTGATGTAAGAGATGTGCATGAAGATGAATGAACTATATTAGATTCTTGAATTCAATAAGAAGTAAAATCTTTAAAACTCAAAAGACTACACTCGGAATACCAAACATTTCCTACACGGAAATCGACATCGAGTGAAACAACCATGCAGATAGACGGATTATGCGAGAGAAACCATATCTGATTTATTTCAGGGGACTTTCCAGAGTCACAAGATCCTGACATAACCATCAATGGAAGTTGAAGTACCTCGACTCCCTGGAAGGTCCTAGAAATTTCCAGAATTATAGAATCACATTTGAAGCTTGAATCAAATAATGCATGGTTTGAGGATAATTGTTGTTTCTTATTTCAAAACGACTAATCGGATGGCAACCATCTCTGTCACAGGTTTCACCGGATTTTTCAACTTTGACAATTAGATTACTCAATTAGAGAGGCTCTTCTGATAGCACATTCAAAGATAAATGAATCGGTGAGACCTCATGAGCAAGTTGATTTTAAGAGTTGTCTTCATACAAAAGAAGAGATGATGAGGGGTGGGAAGAGTTCTCTATGATTCGAATTTTTTTCAATTTCATCATGGACGACATCAACGCCTTGTGTCAATCGAGGGGATAACTCATCGGATGAAGAAACTGAAGAGCAGGAAGTATCTCTGTCGCAAGTGTATGTGTTGCAAATGGTGGGACACAAGGGGTAGTGAGGTAAATGGAAAGTTCCAATATGAGCATCTTCTTTGACCGAAGTAGATTCTAGATCTAAATTAAAATCTTAATGAGAAACCGAAAGATGATATGATGTGTTTGGGAATTTGTCACGACATACAAAAAATAGAGTTATCATCATTGGAATGATTACTTCCCAAGGCTGGGGGTTGATTAAAAGAATTGATTGGATAAGATGCTCCACCAAGATTAACAGATTGAGAGTCATTCAAGAATGGAAACTCATTGTTTGGAAGCGAAAGATTTCGAAACAGAGCAGAAAAATTGATAGTGTCCTTACCTTTCTGCTCCTTTACCTATGAAATGTGACTGCCTTGTGCATGATCACAATTTGAGCCAGTAGTTTTAGAATCAAGGGAATGTGAAGAACTAGTTGATGGAGCAGATTGATCAAGCGAGTCATGGCCTATAGATGATAGAGGATAACAAAAATCTGGATCAGTCTTGAGATTAGAGTTGTGAACAATGACATCCTCTTATGAATGGAGGAGTGAGTTTTCATCATAGGCTTCATGAGCCATTCTAGAATTTCCTCCATTGAAGCAGGAGAAGAATGAGAAGATGGACTGGAGATTTGATTCACAGATTTCCTAGTTTTATGATCATCGCAAGGAGGCCCCCACATCGGGACTGGAAAAGGAGGAGGACAAGGAACAAAAGGGGTAGTAGGCTCCTCCTTTGCGATTTGAGGTGCCTCATGATTCACAAGAGTTAGGGAAGAAGGGAAAATAGGAAGTTCAGGCTCACCGTATAAGGAGACATGAACCCAGCACTTAAACTCTTCTCTCAAGAAATGCAAGTTCATTTTTTTTTATGACTTTCACAACAGAGGTGAAGGAATGGATCAAAAAAATCTTCAACTGATTCATCAGGCTTCATTCTTAAATGACGGATTCTTTCACAAACATCTTGTGGTTATACTTATTGAAGGCTTTATGAAGCTTCTTAGTAAGTTGAGCGAGCGAATGGATAGAAGCAATGGGTAATGTATGACACCATTGACTAACATGACATTCGAATGTGAGGGTGAGTAATCTAGCCATGACATCTTTGGAGTTTATTCCGTGAAAAAGACAAACACAGATAACTTGAAACATATGTTCATGAAAAGTTAGTTCACCCTCATCATCGAACTTAAATTCGGACGATCATGAATAACTTCCCCGTGGATGGTACAATTAATCTCTTTAGAAAACATCTTTATATTATGATTTAGGGAAGATCCATTTTAAATAAGAGATTCAAATCAGACTCCTATAAGCACAGTGTGTCGTCTAACCCTCCTTCTAGCACTAAAAATGTTGATGATGTTGGATCAACCAACATTCATAGGATCTACCAGATATGAAGTCCCAATTAGACCTCACATTGTTTGGTGTAGGAGTCTTATCCGGTATAAAGGCCCAGTTACCAAATCCTCAAAGATCTGCCTTGACTCTAGTTGTCAGTACATGAGAGTAATGCAATGGTGTCTTCGAACAACAAGGTGAGTGTGCAACGCAATCGTGTCTAGGTTCTTTTACTGCAAAAGGGAGGAGAAAAGTGAGCCTTTAAGTGAGAGGTAATAGTACCACCCAGGAAGAGACACACATGAACTAGAAAGACATGTTCAACATCTAGCAAAATAGTCCACAACGGATGCGACAACCCTTACAACCAATGAACAAGGGAAGATCCGTCTAACATCTAGCAGAATAGTCCACAAAGGATGTGACAGTCATTATAACCGATAAGTAAGGAAAGTTTTTCCTAGTATCCCGCAGAATAGTCCACAACGATGAGACAACAATGACAACCATTACAACACATTCCCAACAAGATAAGCACTAAAACAACCAAAATTGTTCAACTATCTTAGTACGTGTGAAAATAAACATGAAATATAAATGCTCATTGAATAATCTTACCAACATCCATAAGTCATGCATGGAAATGTGTTGGCCTGAAAAGGCTTCTGTAAGTAAGAAAAAGTTCAAAGACACATATTCACATTGTACATTATAGCCCCAATAGTGGGACATTGGAGCCACTCCTTGCTCCTCAAAGAACTGACTGAAACTCTTTATGCTCTGTGGGAGGAGCCAAGGTGAAAAGTCCTTCGCTAATACAATGAGGGGGTATATATAACCAAGGGGTGATGCTTGACCCTTGTGACTCCTTGACTATCTTCACGACTGTTCAATTTCCTATTACTTTTCAACTCACATGACTCTCCATATTCATGTGTGTCCATTGGACTTCCACTTTACATTACATTCGATTTTACAATAAACATGGCTCATAATAGTGATGTGGCCTTTGACAACTCACAACACGACTTGACATGACACTGCTGACATGGACCAACTTGCTGAGGTGGCAATGTCAAACCGTCATTGTTGCTGAGTGATAGATGTGTTCTTGGATGCGCTTTCTCTTCTGCTCCGCATAGATTGATGATGCAAAGTATTTAATGATCTTTGGTCTTGAGTGGTGGTTGCATGCATGTTTTCCCTTTGCTTTTTCTTGATAAAATTCTTTGTCCATCCAGTTGTAATTGAGTCTTCTAGCATGTTCGCTCCTTCTTCATTGTCTCACCATGATCTAACAGTGTACCAGTTCTTGCAATTCACTCATGATGGGACGATATCAATCCAAAAACACCCTAGTCTAAGATGATGCATTGTTACCCATGAACTGAGCCTAGGACAAGTGGCAAACTGAGGGAGAGGGCCCAATAACTACGCATTGTGTAGTTCCAAGTGACAGGGAGAGAGCTTGATCACTGAGACTACAGAGAGCGCAACTCAGGTTTGACTTGGGAACTTTTGAGCACAGTTCTCACTGAGGGGAAAAATTACACAGTGGCCATTGGGAGACAGGATTGTGCAATTTAAGTCAGCAATGGTTGGTGTAAGGTGAGGCCAAGGGAGGTCAGTTCGCATAGTTTTCAGAGGCAGGCAGGACTGGGCAACAGGAAGCCAAAACTACGCAGTTCTTGAGGACAATGAGCTTTGGTTGAGGGAGGACACTGAGGAACACTTTTGTGCAGTTCTGGGAGGCAAGACAGGTTGGGTTTTCTGCGCATTACAAGGTTCCAATAGGCAAGGGAGGAAGCTTAAGGATTGATCTTGAAAAATGCATAGTTCAGGTCAAGCTGGGAGGAGTTATTGTGCAATTCTGGGGATGAAGGGAGGCTACTCAACTCTGGAATTATGCAGTGCAACTGCCCTTAGGGACAATGATCGTGCATTGTGCAGTTCTAGGCAGTAAGGTTACATTACTGAGAGCTGAGATTGTGTAGTGCGTAGTTCGGTCGGGATTTGGTGAGAGTAAGTAGGCCGGCCGGAAGGATTTTAAGAGAAATGGCTAAGTACGAGAGGAAAGTAACTTGTGAGGAACTTGAAATTGTGATCACACACTCAACATACTTCGATGAAACAACAACATAGACCACCGAAACAATAAGACAAAGCATTACCCTCTGTGAGATTGTCCTAAAACAAAAAGTGATAAGTGTGACACTTGAGATAGACTTTAGGATGATTGTGATGACACTTGTGTGACCCTGCTTAAAACTTTGTGTATGAGTGCGACAAGTGTTTACATGGCTAGGACAACTTGTATACACAAAGATCAACCTTCAAGATCACCAGAAAAGGTTCGCAAACATGACATTACGGTCAAACATGCCAAAAGACGCCAGTTGATTGAACAAGTGAAAGGGAGCAAGATACTTAGTGTAATGTCCCCTAATAATAATAAACTTAATAAATAATAAATAATATAATATAGATTAAAAATATAAGAAAATAAATGATAAACAATAAGAAAAGATAATAATAGTAAATAAATAATAAATAATGAAAAAATATCACAGTAAAATAAACAATATAAGTTCTAAATAAATATAATAAAGTAAATTATAAAAAATAGTAAAAATAAGTAAAGTTAACAAAAAGTTAAATAAAATAAGAAAAAATTTAAATTAAGAGAACTATAAAAATAGTAAAAGCAAGTAAAGTTATCAAAAAGTAAAAATGAATAAAATACGAACAAATTATATTAAGAGATTTATTAAATTAAGTTAAACTTAAAATAAAGAAATAAAAGTTGCATGTTGACACATGGAATGTGTGCATGCGGTCACATTTCCATTATTTCGTCTATTTAATAGACGAAGAGGAAGATGAGATTCATCATTCCTTCCCCCATTCTCTAGGGAGAAAAGTGTTACGAGACAAAGGATTCCCTAGCAGTAGTACATTGATTAAGGGTTGGGGGGTGGCCAAATGTAGAAAGATTATGTGTAGCTGAGATTATGGTTGTGTGGAGAGTCGTCTCCAAAACTTTGTTGCGGTTAACGAGATTCAAATAACGCTCAACTTCGAAATTACAAGTAATGAATACCATCACTACACGTAAGTTGTCTTTGTTTCTATTTCTCAAAAAAATCTATGTCAATTAATTGAATAGAGGTGTATTAATTGTAAAGAGCATAATTGATCTAATTAGTTACATACTTTACTTTCGGGGTTGTTACATATAGTATTAGAGTGGGTTTCAACTTTATATGATCTCTAGGTAAAAAAAAAAAAAAAAAAAAAAAAAAAAAAAAAAAAAAAAAAAAAAATAATAATAATATAATAATAATAAAAAAATAAAAAATTTCATATATATATATATAATATTATTGTAGCATGCTAACCAAAACACTATTATAATATTATTAAAAATATTTCAATATGAACTCTAGATGTAGAAAGATTATGTGCAGCTGAGATTACGGTTGGGTGGAGAGTCGTCCTCAAAATTTTTTTGCGGTTAACGAGATTCAATTAGCGCTCAACTCCAAAATTACAAGTAATGAATATCATCACTACATGTAAGTTGTTTTTGCTTCTATTTCTCAAAAAAATCTATGTCAATTAACTGAATAGAAGTGTCTTAATTGTAAATAGCATAATTGATCTAAATAGTTACATACTTTACTTTCAATATTGTTACATATAGTATCAGAACGGGTTTCAATACACTTACGGTTTCAATTTTTTGAGGCGAAGATGCAATCTCCTTGAGGGCTTTCTCTCAAAGCTATAAGGCCATTTAAACTTAATCCTTGCTCAGAAAACAAATTAACTTCAGGAAATTTAATTTGACAAAATTTTATACAGAAATTTCTTCAAATCGATTTGGCGAAGTCTTGCTTGCTAGGGCTTTTCATAGAAACTGATTTTTTTTCTTTTATCTTTTGAAGAAGTCGTTCTTAGAGGCACAAAACGAATTGTGGAACACTGAGAACTAAAAGAGGCTACCAAATTTTCTTTGGTACGAAATTCTCTGCAGACTTGGACGTCTTGCAAGATAACCATAAATTTTGAGGAGTCAAAGCTTTGCATAGTTAAGAAAATTGCTCATAAGAATCTGTAAAATTAAATTTAAATTTTGGGCCAAATCTCTTGGGCTGGTCAAGAGCCGTCTAAGATCGATTTTCTCTGAAGTCAAGAGCTGGAAGAGGCTCTTTTTAGCCTTTGGTCAAAGGGTTTTTCAAAGAATATTTTCTTCAATTATTGTCGCAGACATTTCGATCTTTTTTTTCTTCTAATTGAGAGCCCTAAGGGCTAGTCTCTTTTCCCTGGTGCGAGGGGTCTGTTTGGGCTTAAAGGATCTGCAATCAAAGCAATTTTTTAAAGAAGTTTAAGATTTTAAAATTTGAGGAAATAAATTCTGAACCCTTTCTTACCTAACTGAAAGCTTTTCCAGGCAAATTGAGCTCACCTGCAAGCAAAATTTCCTGAAGCCGTTGGAAGTCAACCCTTAAAAATTAATTATAAAAAGCTTCGATGTTTATTTATTTTGGAATTCCACGTCTATCCTTTGCTTATTTCCACATCGACGTTGGAATTAGATTTGTAATACGTAGGCTTTGAAATTAGATCTCCTAAAAGGAACCCTCATATCACAAATCAACAATGCTCAAGAATCAACGTATTGAGGGCCACAGTATGATGTACGGAGTTCATTATTCTAAATAATTGTGTGATATCACCGTAGGGTCGTTTTTCATGGTGCAAAGCTCTGGATGGTATTATATATTAAATTTATTAAATAATTGTACTTAATTAAAAAATAAAATAATTGAATAATATACAGGGTTCATATATATATATATATATTTTGTTTTCAAATTATAAGTGGGTTAATTAAGTATAAAATAGAAATTAGGTAAGTTATTTTTGGAATATTCTATATACATTAATTAGTTGACAGAAAAAATGGCAGTGTAGTGTAGTGTTAAGATAACACTGAAGCTAATATGGGACACACACTGCGATAGCTGGCTGCGGCTCTAAGTGATTAGGCTTCCCTCGGCTCTGTCCCTAGAGATCCGCTTCTCGAGCGTCCTGCAGGCTGTGCGCGAGCCCGCACTAAGCCTGATCCATGGAGGTTTGAGCTACCCCTGATTTTTTGGCAGGCTCCCCTCAGAGCTTATGTCCATGGAGGTGTTGGGCACACCTCAGGCGGCTTTCTCCCCTCCCCCCCCGATCGATCTCATCAGCTGAGGCCTTTAACCGGCTCTTGGAAGGTCTCCCTAATAAGAAGAATGTCGAAGCTGCGAAATTCGTCAAGAAACTGGACGATATTCCAGAGATCTCCCTCCCTCTGGAAACCCCGATTCAGGTTGCACTGTCCTTGTTCGAGCAAGCTCTTATCAGCCAGTTCACTGGACTATGGCCATCCCCCAAATCCACTAAGAGCTGGGTCAAAAGAAATTGGGCGTCATTGATCAAAAAAAATGTGACCTCTTACTTTCTGGGGCGAGGATTCTTCTTCTTCAAGTTCATCTCAAAGGACGACAAAGACCTGATCTTTCGAAACGACCCCTACTTCATGGGCCCTCGGGGCCTGTACCTGAACAAATGGACTCCAGACTTCGATCCGGCAGTAGATGTTCCCAAAGCTGTCCCAGTGTGGGTCAGGCTCCCAAACCTCCCAGTGCATTGCTGGAATTGGGATTCATTGATGCACATAGGAAATGCCCTGGGGAAATTCATAGATCGAGCGAATAACAAGGATCAGTATGATTGTACCAGGATCTACGTGGAGGTAGATCTAGAGGTGGGACTTCCAGAGGCCATCAAAATCAAGGTAGGAAGCTGGTCACACATGCAGAAACTAGACTATGAACAGCTCCCCTTCAAATGCCGGAAATGCCATGTTTATGGCCACTTCGCCAGAAGTTGTCCGTCCACCATGGAAACTGAGCAAGGGAAGGAGGATGGTTGGAACCAAGTCAAACGATCTAAAACTTCTCTCAAGGCATAGAAGGCGGGAGGCACTATTCCTCATCAGGGCCCTGCTCAGCGGATCCCGCCTAAGACTGCTCCAGAAAACAGGTTCGATCCTCTTAGCTCTCAACCAGAGGACACCCATGAAGTGGTGGCCCAGAAATCAGTGACTCAAGACAAAGGCAGCCAGCCCAACCTTTCCAAGGATTCAGGCGTAGCAGAAAGCTCAAAAGGAACCCCAGAAGAAGTTGAGGAAGAGGACCAAGAATTGGAAGACTCGGAGGAGGAAGGAGAAATAGGAGATTCCCAAGCCTCTGTAAGGAGATCTACAAGAGGGCACAAAACAGATAGGGAGAAAAGGGAGTACAAAACGTACAAGGACAAGTTGCAGGGCAGCGAACCAACTTTGGAGAGGCTGTTGGCAAAAAACCCGAAGATGGCTAGAAACCAGCATCAAGGCTCCAAGGGAGCCCACCAAAGCAAAGGTAAATAATGAAATTAATCTCCTGGAACTGTAGGGGTATGGGGAGCAAACTCAAGGAAGAGGCTATAAGAAATTTAATAAGAATAGAAGCCTTAGACATACTCCTTCTCCAGGAGACTAAGATGGAGGACTTGGACTTCCTTCATTCAAGTAGAAAACTCTGGAATAAGAGCAAAGTAGCAACTGTCTCAGCCCGAGGAGCCTCTGGAGGGTTGGGAACCCTTTGGAATGATAACATGTTATCGCTAATAACCGAGATTTCAACCACCCACTGGTTGATGCTAAAGATACAACATTTAGTTACTAAAGAAATCTTTTGCCTCTTCAATGTTTATGTGCCGGTCAACACTGGAGAAAAAAAGACCTGCTAGGACTCAATTAGAAACCAAGCGGATCTGGGCACTCTAGAAAACACCATCATTGCAGGAGACCTAAATCTCACGCTGCATTCTTCAGAAAAGCGTGGAGGAAGCATTGTGCGAGACCCGACAAGGGAATGGGCAGAGGATCTCCTTCAGGATTGGGACCTGTTAGATATCAAGCCTGTTTCGGGTAAGTACACGTGGTCAAATAAAAGAATAGGGCCTGGGCACATTGCAACAAGGCTGGATAGGTTCTTTGTGCAAAGTTCCTTCCTTTTGCTTGGTTTAGATGCCAGTATGCATGTTCTTCCTTGTAGCACCTCTGATCATAACCCTATCAAGCTGATCCTCCAGGCTCACTCTGATCTTGGCCCCATCCCCTTCAAGTTCAGCCCTCTTTGGATCAAGGAACCTAGCTTCTTGGAGATAGTCAAGCAAAGTTAGTCTCAGCCAGTCAACGGATCTCCATTTTTCATAGGGGAAGAAAAACTCAGAAGAATGAAATCTGCCCTTAAGTGCTGGGCCAAAACTCTTCCTAACCCAGCTAGTGAAAGGAAAAAGATCCAAAGTCTGCTAGATGCCCACCATCTGCTCTCGGAGGAGGCTCACATCTCCAAAGAAATTCTGGACAAAGAGGTCCATCTTCAACAACAATATCATAAAGCCTGCCCGGACGAAGAGGAAACATGGAGGGTTAAATCTCGCTGCCTTTGGCTCAAAGCAGGAGATAGAAACACTTCATATTTTCACAAACAACCTCAAGCCAGAAAAATCTTCAACTACATAGCTGAAATCAAAGAAGAATCTATTACCCACAAAAACTTTACAAGCATTAAGCAAGCAGCGTTTCTCCATTTCCAAAATCTGTACAGCGAAGAGGTGAACGTGACTCAAAACTCTTGTCTTCTGGACGGGGTTCCTTCTTCAATCTCAGCTGATATGAATCACCATCTAGAATCCAAAGTCACCATGGATGAGGTCAAAATCGCTTTCTTTGACATGGACCCAGACAAAGCCCCAGGTCCTTACGGTTTCTCTGCCAGGTTTCTCCAATCATGCTGGCACATTGTGGGAAAAGATCTCCATAAAATGATCCAAAAATCGCAAGTCTGTCAGAAAATTAGAGGAAGCACAAACTCCTCGTTCCTTGCGCTTATTCCTAAGGAGAAGGGCACCATTTCCTTCAATAGATTTCGTCCCATATATCTTTGTAACATCGCTACAAACTGATCACCAAAATCATTGCTAGCAGGCTGAAACTCATCCTCCCTAAAATCATTCCAGAGAATCAAGGGGGCTTTATTCATGGAAGACAGCTGGTGGACAACTTCATCTTAGTTCAAGAGGCAATCCTATCAAGTCACCAGCGCAAGGAAAGAGGTATGGCCATCAAACTGGACTTAGCAAATGCTTTTGATCGTGTTAGACATAGCTTTCTATTGAATGTTTTGCAAAAATTTGGATTTGGAGCGAGCTTTATAAACTGGATCGGGCTTGCATCTCGGAGCCATGGATAGCTCCTTTAATTAACGGTAGAGCTGCTGGTTTCTTTAAAGCTACAAGAGGATTAAGATAGGGTTGGCCCCTGTCCCCTCTGTTGTTTGTTATCCAAGCCTCCGTTCTCAGCTTTCACTTAAATAAAAAAATGCAAGATCAGGAGATTCCAGGGATTTGCATTGCGAGGGGAGTTCAGAATATAAATCATGCCCTGTTTGCAGACGATACACTGTTACTTGGGGCCGCTTCGATCCACTCAGCCACCAGATTCAAAGAGGTCCTGGATGAGTTTGGCATGATGTCTAGAAGGAGTCTCAACAAGGGAAAGTGCCACATCTACTGCTGGAATACCTCGCCCTCTTTGCTTAATTCCATTGCAAGATGCTTAGGATTTGCTGCCTCCTCTGTATGGACCTCGTTTAAGTATCTAGGGATGCCCATCTTCCTTAAGCGTGCCTATAGCAGGGATTGGCTTCCTCAACTAGAAAAATTCAAGATCAAACTCTAAGCATGGGGCTTTAACTAGCTAAATATTGCAGGCAAGTCAATCCTGATCAAAACATTTCTCTGCAGTCTCCCCTTATTCTAGTTCTCAGTGCTTCTAGCTACTGTAGGCATTCTTCAGAAAATGGACCAGCACATTCGTAATTTCTTTTAGAAGGGGGGCAAGCAAAATGAGAGGAAAATCCCTCTTGTCAATTGGGAGACAATCCTCAAACCTCAGATGGAGGGAGGTCTAAACTTTAAGAAGCTCCCCCTGCAGAACATCGCCATCGGAGCCAAGCTTCTTTGGAAAATCATAGCGCCCAAGCCTGGATGGGCTCAGCTAGCGCTTTGGAGGAAATACTTCAAAGGTGAGAGGACAAGATGTCTGGATGGGCCTCTTCCCCAAGGCACCTCTTCATTTGCCAGACTCAGCTCCAAAGCTGCCCCTCTGATCTGCTCCAAGGCCTACTGGATCCCTGGAAATGGAAAAAAAATTAACATCTGGACAGGTCGCATAATGGATCGCGATCGGATCGGTGACTGCCCCTCCATGAAGACGCTGCGTTATTGGCTAACAGACACAGGTAAATCCACATTGTGGGATATCTCCAAGTGGGAAGGGATGCGTTGGGCTGGCTAGAACTTCTTTGATCCACCTTCGGAACTCCTTCAGGACGCCAACTACCTACGCGCTATGCTAATTGGAGCTGCCCCTTCGCACCTCCGTAGAAAAGACAGGTGAGGTTGGGGTTCCTTAACTGCGGGCTACACTGTTGCTCATGGCTATACGAACCTCGCCTCAATACCAAACGTTCCCCCTGATCCGGCCCCATGGAAGACTGTTTGGGGCATCCCATCGCTGCCCAAGATAGACATGTTTAGTTGGCTTCTATGCCACAGAAAAATTCTAACCGACGAGAACCTGCAGAGGCATGGTTTCTATGGCCCGTCTAGATGCTCCTTGTGTAGAGAGAAGGCGCATTGTGTCACGCATCTCGTATTAAAATGCAAATTAGCAGTGCAGGTCTGGAGAGAACTGATGGATCATAGGAATCCAAACTTCGAACTTCTTGCCTCCATAACTGATCTTTTCACTAACTAGCAGAACAGATATCCAGCCCCCCCCCACCCCAAAAAAAAAAAAAAAAAAACAAAGTGATAAAGGTCGCCTGGTCTTCTCTCCTCAAAATTTGTTGCTAGCAGGTCTGGCTAGAGCGGAACAACAGAATCTTCAGAAACGTCCAGCACAATGTCAAAATGGTAGTGGCTAAGATAAAGATACAACTAAAAGAATGCCTGGAGGATCAAAAAGACGACTCGAATCTTAGTCAGCTTGACACTATTTGGGGGACTTCCTTAAACCTGCAATTCCGTCAAGCTGACAGAAGCATTATCTCTCTTGAGGAATGGCAAATAAGGGGGATAAATAAGGAAGAATTTCAAGACTGGATCTCCAACCATAAGGTGCATTCTCTCTTCTTCGATGGGGCAGCAAAAGGAAACCCTGGCAAGGCTGGGGCAGGAAGAACGGTTAATAACACTAAAGGCACACTGATCCACATCTTTGCCTGGGGTCTAGGGTTCAACTCCAGCATTCAAGCGGAAACATTGGCCCTCTACCACGGTCTCAAGCTGCTCTTGAATCTGGAAATTAAGGAGGCAATCATACTTGGGGACTCCCAAGTGTTCATAAAACTCATGGTGACCAATACTGCCCCCCGGGACTTAAGATTAGCAAGGCTGATTAATAGAATCAGAAGCTTGGGGAAGCTGTTCCAAAACTTGAAATATTTTCATGTATTGAGAGACAACAACAAAGAAGCAGATCGTGAAGCTAATAAAGCTGTACTTCTCTCTGTCGGGGCAATGATAAGGGACGGGGATGACACATGGGATCCAATTCCATAATCATTTCAGCACATATGTTTTATTGTCTGATTCTAAATCAGTTTGTTTGCATATTCAAGCTTGGGCAAATCACATAAATCAACTCCATTGTTGAACTCAAAAAGAGCTGGAAGCGGAATTCAAACCCCTCAGTACTTCAGGAGGTCGATCTTATTTGGATCTGGACAACTCCCATTGTAATCAAAATTTTGGCATTTAGGCCAATCAACTAATACAATCCATAACCGTTCTTGTGAAAAAAAAATTAGTTGACACATTATATTTAAAATTGTGAATCTATGAATTTTATAAATTTCATAGTTGATAATAATTTGAGTCTCCCAGATGCGGGTGCTTAGCGAAGACAGTAAGGTGGCGACAGAACGGGACAGCATGTGGCTATACCACATGGCCCTCTGTAACCTGACACATCAGTCTAGAAATGGCATTAACACTAGCCATAAATGTCATTTATGTGGGCGTCGTCTTCAACCAATCTGCAACTACCCACCTCAGCTCCATGCAAAGATGGCCTCTGATGATAATCATACCACCGCTCCTATCCATTATCCTCTGCCTCTACATTGTCTCTGCACTCAGGTTGTTGCAGCACCTAGTTCTCGCACTACCGCGGGGAGGCGCTGCAATCTCCTCTGCAGCATTGATTTAGGCCCAGGAATTCACTTCACTCAAAGCCTGGTCTGCCAATTCGCCTTCCACTTGGCCTCTGCAGCTAGTCCCTTTTGTGAGCCGCCTGCTAATTCCCCTGAGCCCTCTCACGCTCAGAATTCCTCTGTTCTTCCTCGGCATAACCAATTCAATCCTCAAGAATCCTCCGCCTTCCCACCTGCAAATCCTGAGATAATCAAAATCATGGTGAGAACTCGACATTGCATGCGAAGTAGACGCGGGGGTAGTCGAGGCGGAAGCATACGCCCCCCGCAATGCCCAGCCCTGATTCTGCTACTCCATTCTCCTCCACATCCATTGCTCATTCCCATGGTCCCTTCTCCGGAAGATACCTAGATATGCGCAGTGGTAGAGTGCAGTCATAAGCCCATGGCATCCAAAGCGCAAACGCTACCACCCAAACAAAGAAGTCCCTCACCCACCCTCACCCCTCTCACCATACCACCCAATTTCGCTTCTAGAGTTCGCTGAGTCGGCCAAAAATGGTAGCCACAGTTAACATAACCTTCAGTGAGTATACAAGTTTGTAGGCTGAGCAGGATGCTCAACCCACGATTGCAAACCAGGGAAAAGGAACAGCGACGCAAAGAAAAAGGCCACTAAGAGGAATATGGATGACAGTGAACCAGGAAAGCAGCAGAAGGTTGGGAAAATTGAAATTCTACATGGCAAGGAGCTAACTGGAAGTGGGCATGCAGCTGAGGGCAGAGAGGGTGGCACGAAGGTTGCTGGTGGCACCCCGGATGACACATCAGGCATGCATGCAGCAGAGGGCAGCTCAACAGGCATTCAAATAACAAGTGGCATCCCGCGCGGCACATCAGCAAAGGATGAGTACGTGTGTCGCATTGTGGAAGAGCCCAACCCATACGACATCAAGGGGGTCCCTTGCATGGTCAGAGCGCCCAACCCATATGTCTAGTTGCCAGATGTCGCCTTGTAGATCAACGGAGGTTTTACAAGCTTGCTGTTTGAGGTTTTTAGTCTTGTTTTTTCAAACCTTTTGGTATGTTTTAATTGTTTTTGAACTAGGACCCCTGTGCGGGTTTTTTGTTGTAATCTCACTCGGACTGGTTTCCCCTCGAAGGGCAGTCGAGTTTCTTTTTTTGACAATCATGACATAATGCTGTTACGCACTGTAGAGGCTGGAGCCTCGATGTATTATTATTTTGCTTATTTTCAATAGAATAGTTTTACTTACAAAAAAAAATAAAATTGAGTGACATTTTGAATATAATTCATAACAACTTTTATGTGAGTTCGTCGAAAATTCTCTAAACAGTGTTATGGATCACAGAAGTCTAAATTCCTTAATATTTTGAATATTGATAAAATTTAATTTTGAATGTATATTAAAGATAAAAGAAGAGTTTTTTTATTTATTTGGTGGAAAAATAAATTAGATAAATTATGTAGAAACAGATTGAATTGTAAATAGTTGCAATTGAAATTATTTTTAAAAGCATTTTGAGGCATTACCAATGTTTAACTTTCTTGATTACTGATTGGTTACCTAATATATACTTGTTTATTAATTTAGGATGTCAAATTTATTCACTGTTGGCTTTCTTTTGATATATCTATTGAGGTGGTGGATACTAATAGATTAAAGTTACATTTGACCTAGGGGGAATTCTCTCGACCTTGTTGGCATTAGTTTTAGAATAACTGATAATATGATGTCCCTTGTTAAATTATGTGAGTTTTGTTGTTGTGTCAATTATGACTTGATATCATTAATTGATTATAGAAGTACCGAGTTTTCCCATGATGCTCATCCACAATAAATCATCTAAAATATAATTTGTTGATTATTTCAATAATGCTCACTTTAGTTATTTATGGGTTGGTTGCAATAATGTGATCGTGTGTCTATGTTGTATCTTAGTTACTAACATTTTATCTTTTAATAGAATTGATGTAAGAGTTTGACCTCGCAAGGGTGTAGATTTGTGTGATTTTAGGTTTCATTTATAGTTGGGAGTATCATTTATATAATGATAAAGATGCAATTTGTATGATTGCAAATATATGTGATTGAATTTTCATAGTCATTTGGGCATATCAAAATTTTAATTGGTTAACATTGCTGTGAGGATGTCACCCCTTGAAATTTAACAATGATGACTATACCCCCTAGGTAAATAGTTAACTTCCTAATAGAAAGAACAAGAAATGATTATTGAAAAGTAATTGATACCTTGATGAAAACATGACAATAATAATACTCATGAGATAACATAGATCTTAGAGGGATCTTGAATAGTCTTGATTCATAGTTAGTATTCAGTGTTTATTTAAGTAAATGAAATCAATTCATGATAATAATGCTTAAAGTGTATTATTGTTCTATATTTGATAAGTATTGAGATGATTCTCATATTAATGATGTTTCATAATGAGATGGTATGTGGTAAACAAATATAGTTCGAATGGGAGGGTAATGATTTATATGTCATTCTTATTTATTTATTTATCATGATAATGACGTTAAATTCTCATGATGAATATGATATGCATGGGGATTATGATGTTATATTGAGGTATATTGACAGGTGGTTCATTTATTATGTGATGATATGTCTTTGATGTTCATATGTTGATGTTGTAACTTATGAGGATATTATGATGTGAAGCATGTGGTAATTACAAACATATTTTATAACATGAGAATGTGACAAATAACAATGATGTTATGTTATCATGATGACAGGCAAGAGTTGGCATGTATATTATTTTCTATGATACTATGATTATAACTAATGCAGTGGTTGCATATTTAGATGTGGTGACTGACATGAACTCCACAAATGCACTGAAAGGGCCAGTTTATCTGATGATCTCATGGGAGCCCATACCTGCGAGGGAGAATATGTAACACCATATGGGTTGGGGACATATTCGATCAACACTACATATGCCAGTGGTTCCTTTGTCTTGTATAACTCTTGATGGATAGCTCTTGAAGGGCTATGAGACCATCTTGAGGAGGCCAAGTACCTGGTATTATAAGCCAAGTGCCGGTATTGGATTGGGATGTCAAAGTCTGGTGGGGGTGTAAGGAATTCGATGCCTGGGGTTGTGCACCTTAGTAGGTGTGGAGGGAGTGGGCCAGCCTTGTGAGATGCCCAGAGTCATTGAGTATTGGGATCGGATGCTTGCCTTGGGGTAGATGAGGTTTGAGTCGGGCGCGAGCCTTGTGGCCAACCTTGGGCTAGGATACAGACCGATGAGGCTTATGCTAGGTTCTGAAAATGGAAAAAAGGATAGATATTCCGTGAGATTTCCTGGGTGTTGTGAAAACTTTCGATGCCTGCTGGTTATACTAGTTCGGTAGAAGGTGTAGGGTAAACATAAAGTAATAAATAACTAAATAAATAAAATGTTAAATGATTCAATTTAACTTTGGGACGAAGTTCCTTAAAGAGGGAGAGTATGTAATGTCCCATAATAATAATAAAAATAAAATAAAAAAAAATATAATATTAAAATATAAGAAACTAAAACAATAAACAATAAAGAAATATATAATAATAGTAAAAAATAATAAATACGAAGAAAATATAATAATAATAAATAAATAAAATTGATATAATAACAAATACTAGAATTTTAAATAAATATAAATAAAAGAAAACTATAAAAATAGTAAAAATAAGTAAAGTTAACAAAAAGTAAAATAAAATAAGAAAAAATTAAATTAAGAGAACTATAAAAATAATAAAAGTAAGTAAAGTTATCAATAAGTAAATAGGAATAAAATACGAAATAATTATATTAAGAGAATTATTAAATTAAGTTAAACTTAAAATAAAGAAATAAAAATTGCATGTTGACATATAGGATGTGTGCATGCGGTCCCCTTTCCATTGTTTGGTTTATTTAATAGACGAAGTGGAAGATGAGATTCATCATTCCTTCCCCCATTTTCTGGGGAGAAAAGTGTTATAAGACAAAGGATTCCATGGCAGTAGTACGTTGATTGAGGGCTCGGGGGTGGCCATTATTAGAAAGATTATGTGCAGCTGAGCCTACGTTTGGGTGAAGAGTCGCCCCCAAAATTTTGTTGCGGTTAGCGAGATTCAAATAATGTTCAACTTTGAAATTACAAGTAAGGATTACCATCGCTACAGGTAAGTTGTCTTTGATCCTATTTCTAAAAAAAAATCTATGTCAATTTGTTGAATAGAGGTGTATTGATTGTAATAGCATAATTGATCTAATTAGTTGCATGCTTTAATTTCAGGGTTGTTACACTTAGATGAAACACACAAAATGACTTTTAGTGCTTGCAACCATACATGTCATTGAAAACATAATGATACAACAACGATAAGAAATTCTTCATGCTACACTAAGAGGTGTATTTCAAAAGATGCGCTTTGTTTTCCATACCTAACCTCCAAAGGGTTATGCATCAAATGGAGTCTTCATGCGGTCTCGATCTTCTGTCATACCTTGGGTTCCTTGGTCTTCTTATCTGATTACTATATTTTCTCCTCAGATCCTTGAGAGTCATCACGCATGTCATCCTTCTTAATATCCTTCATCATCTTGTCATAGCCTAGTAGAATTCCTGCATCTGTAATCCACTCATGACAAGACGACATCAGTTTGATAAACCCCTAGTCTAAGATGGCACACTTAGCTTTATAAACTGGGTTGGGACCGAGTGGCAGATCAGGGCAGAAGGCCTAGTAATTGTGTAATTACGCAGTTCAAGCAACCAAGGGTCAAGCTTGATCACTAAGATTGCGTAGTGCGCAGATCATGCCAGACTGAGGGAAATTTCTACACAGTCCTTAATGAGGGGACGAATTGTGTAGTGGCCACTGAGAGACAAAATTGCACAGTTTAAGCAGGAAATGACATCTGCGGGATAAGGCCCTAGGAGGACATCTTCGTAGTTTCAGGAGGTAAGGTGGAATGGGTAGTTGAGATGCGTAAGGGACAAAACTACGCAATTTCTGGAGACAACAGCTTTCGACAGAGGGAAGGTCATTGGAGGAAGCCTACGTAGTTTTGGATGCTAAGGGAGGTTTGACTTTCTATGCAATGTGCAGTTCCAACATGCAACGAAAAAGATTGAGGGTTGCAAATGCGAAGTGTGCAGTTCAAGAAAGTTGGATGAGGCTAGGTTGTTAGGAAAACTCCAAAATTTGGCTAAGTTTGGGATTAGTGGAACCAATGTGAACAATGATTGAACTTGACTACAATCACACACTTGAACACTTAATGATACAACATAGATCATCCAGAACATATGAAAACATACTTCGCTTAATGCAACAACCTTTGTGGCACCTTACGACAAGTGCGGCTCTGATGATGGACTTTGTGAGGATAAAGGAGACACGTGTGTAATAGTGCATGAATAATGAGTGTGGAACATGTCTATATTATGAGAACAACCCATTTTCACAAAGATTTTCCCTTGAAGCAAAACAAACTTCCCTTTGCATGCCAAGTGATAATCCCCATGGCCAAAGATGATACATGCTATATGAAGATGAAAGCGTGAATGACTCTTAAGATTAGGAAGGGAGCTTGAAATCATGAGCTTACTAATAAGTGACTAAGGGACGACCGATCATAGGATCCATGTAGTCTCCAAAATTCAAGTGTAAGCCAAAATTTTGGAGGGTGTTTTAGCTGCTACAACACCCCCTTTGCATTTTAACGTATGACCTCTTAGAAGGAAGAACATGAGTTCTTAACCATTAGACCAACTATAATATTAATATATTTTATTTAAGTGCTAAAACTATTTTATCGTTATACACTTCACATCATTAAAAGTAATGTTTAGGAAGAATAATGAAAATATATTAATGTAAAGGCATAGAGATTTGAAAGATGGTAACATGTGATAGTTGTAAGTGTAAGGAGTAGGAGTATCCAAAATATTCTCAGATAAGTGAAATTAGTATAATCAAGAAAATATGTGAGGAGGATGTAGTATGTGAATATCGTATTTGACACTCATATATTTCTATCTATTAGGGAGGTCACAATATGATCTTCTTTTGTGTCATGTGTGTGGGTTTAACTCATCCAATAATGCCACAATATTTCTATTTATTGTCATTTTATTATGGACCACCTTCCTTGACTTCTCCTACCTTAGCTTAGATGTATGGTCTCTTAGGGATGTTGAGTATTTTGGTAGGATCCTTTCTCATCTCTTTGGTTCACTTTAATCCTCAAGGTATTTTTATGTGGTATTTCCTAATTTTATAGGCTTAGTTGGAGGTGCATACCCCTGATCAAGTCTGATAACTTAGGATGCCTCACCATGTATCCATGATAAGCCAAATTCATTTCAGGTTCTTATTTATGAGGTCAAATGTGTCAAACTTCTTTAACCCTTCCTAATCCCTAGGCAAAGAGTGTATCATGGATTCCTAAAGAGGGTGTCACACTTGTGTTTCATAGCATGTGAAATAGAGGGATGTTTTTTACTTCAAAACATGTGGCATGGTCTTACATAACCAATAATATTGAGTCAACGCACATGATACAACATTTTTGTACAGATTTAGCCCTACAAACCCTTATCTAATGTATACCTATGCTTTGAGGCCATTTTCTTGCCCATTTACACCATTCAATTTGTCTTTATTAAGTTTATTTAAATAACCTATCTTTGAAACCTTATATTTTAGGTCAAACTTAAATTTGGAACACTAGCTTACTTTGCTTCCTCCATGCTCTTAGGTTGCTCACTTTTCATCTCCAACACCTCTAAAGGGACCTCTTGTGACTATATTGGCTCCAACCTTGAATACTTGTTGGTTTGTCAATTGCATCTTCATTGGAATAGTTCCAATAATACCTTGGGTTATTCAATCCTACAACATCAAGGGAGGTCCCATCACAACTAGGGAAAGGAAGGTATCATCCTCTCAAGGGCACTTGGATCTTTCTACTCAACACTTTCATTGATTTATATTTTTGTGGGATTAGTTCTAGTGTCACTCACATATGTAGATATATGCATTTGTATTAAACATTGGACATAAAGTCTTGTTTTCCAGGAAAGTTTATGTAAAATCCTTCTTAGGGTTAACAACCATAATAATGCTACTATTGTTCTAGTTACTTAATCTAATGCATGTTCCCTTTTAAACCAATAATAACCTAGGTTGTGATAGCTACAATAACTCAATTCTTCAAACTTTTCCCACTACTTGCAATACTCTCAATTTAGAACATAAAAAACCTACTAGTTACATCTATTAATGATTTAATTCTTAAAGATAAAGAGAATGAAACTTGACATTTAATTAAGAAGTTAAGCAACATACTTGTGGATATTTTAAATTAGCAAACATTGTAAACTATAAGGGAAAAAACATCTCTACTAAGTTTTCCTTATCCTTGCTTGTAGTGTAGTCTAACAAGTAGAAAATTGCCCCCATATCTTCACTTGTCATTTTCCTAGCAATGAACAATTAGACTCACTACCAACCAAGAGCCCAGGAAACTTCCTCACTCTATGAAATCACACTGGTTTCTTAGCCCTTCATGCCCAAGGCTCTAAGAACAAAAATGGACAATAAGTTTCTTCCCAAAATTTTCCAAACTCAACAATTTTCCCAATTTCCAAAGTTAAGATCAAATTTTCAAGCCCCCCACCCACAACAATTCCTCCTTCCTTCTATTTATCATTTTCCCATTCACATATCCCCAAGCCTCCTCAACTACTATCATCGTTTTAATAGTAACTAGTGAATCATTAACTTTGGAGGACCCGACTACCACTATTCACCTTAATTTCAAGAGATTCAAAAATTCCCACCCTTTCAGACTCTAAGGATTTTTCCTCAACACAAATGTTCAACTTGTACAATTTTTTGCCCATGCAAGCTAACATGTCTCTGGAGAATAGAACTTGGGTTGGGGGAGAGGGGGGGGGGAAGAAATTAAACCCGCTAGCTTCCACTCGAGCTATTGTTCTTTGACTCCTCAATTACTATCATTATTAATGGGTGTTTACTTAGATAATTATAAGGTAATATTAAATGTCAATTATGTTTTTCATGTAAGGCCCTCCCTTTTTAAAGGGAATAACTTACGAATAAGTGAGTTACAACACTAATATTGATATGATTATGAAATCAAAAGAACCCTTATATTGAAACTTGCGCGTAGGTCCTTATATACAAATTTGTTAAGGCACAAAAACTTGAGGTTTGCACCACAAAGGATCTATGCCCTCTTGTCATGCTATAGATCTAGGGTTAAGATGGATTTATCCTAGTTACTATGAAAAATGTATTGTTTAGTGAATTATTGTCAATTTTAGTACACAATTGAAATAGAATTTGATTATATATCTCTAACGTGTCATAACATTAATTTAATATAGTCTTGTAGATGCTTATAACATATTTTGTGAAGTTGGTTATGCTAATTTTTGGGGTTACTCCAAAAATGTTTACAACATACTTGGAGGTGCTTCATGTGATGTGAAGTGTACGATACTATGCTTATCATTGGTTGTATCTTAATGGATATACATATTGGAGATAAGTTACTCGTGGATTTCTAGACCTTGTTTGGGTGCTTATGTGGTGCACTTCCTTAGGAGATGGTTACCTATGCATAATGGTGGAACTCATCATGAGGCATACATGGAGGGCTTGGTTTGCTTGGGAAGAAAATATACATGGACAATGAGCATTATGGAATTTACAAGGAGGGTGTTGATACATAGATGGCATAGGACTACTTGGTTACTTAAATGGAGACTTGTGCATCACTTTAGGATGCTTGGGATGAGGCATTCATGGAAGTGTGGTGGAATTGAAGGAGCGCATGGCTTAAGAGGTGGCGTTGTAGTGTTGGATATCATTGGAGGAGAGCTTGGATCTTGTCGATCAAGTGCTTATGTCTGGACCCTTGTTTAATGGATGAGTTTACCTTGAACCTTTACATGTTTCACCCTTGAGTTGGAGCACTTCACATGTGGATTTAACTAGTGATTAGTTAGGTTACTTGAGATAGTTGTTTGTGGACCTTGTCCACTTTACAATTGTTATCCTTTCTCACCCATTCTAAATAAAAGAAGGATAGTATTTAGTTGCATTCATATTCATGTCATTCTTGTCTTAGAGATGTGAGAATTCATTGGGCCATTTGTATCTTGAAGATGGACTTGTCTTAAGACTTTGTAATTTTCTTTATGCAAGGAAGGAAGGAATTAGAATTTGTGAGAGGAGAAACTTAGAGGAGACTTGAAGTGAAATGGTTTGAGATCCCATGTGAGATGGATGGTGATTTTATGAAAAAGAGACCTTATAGGAGACTTGGAGTGCTTTGCTTTGAGAGCTTTTGTGAGTCAATCTTAGCGAATGATTAAGGGTGGGCTTGTTGGTGTTGATGCTAGCATGTTGTCAAGCATTTTGTGTGGTTAGATGGATTGGTGGGATGTTTTTCTAAGCCTTTATATTGTTTTTATGGTTTACTATTGATGATGGATACCTTTAGTTAGGGTTTGGAAAACATTGGAGAGTCCTAACATGTGATAAGTTGTTGGTATATACTTGTAACTTCATTCTCATGTATATATAAAAAGTGTTTTTCTATCAAAATTGTTTGGGCTTATAGATCTAATTTTCAACTTATAATCTTAGGTTGAATGAATAGTTTCCAGGGCTATTTGGTATGTAGATTTATCACGAACAACTAACCAAGTTTGTTGAATGATTTGGTAAACATACAAAAACTAAGTTGGTATATTATGGTTGTGATAAATCTATTGTAAAGTAAATTTTATATCTATTAATTTTTGGAATTTGTGCCCTAAGGGATAGAAACATATTTTGCTTCAAGTAAAAATGTTCAACATTTATTTTTTGGGCTATATATTTTGTAATTTAAATTTTAGATTCATCCATAATGTTGGAAGTTCACAAGAAATAGATCTAGTGATCCTCTAGTCTGAGGTTGAATTTATGAATTTGCATTATGTAACACGTTCTTAAAATTTCCACATTGTATTATGGATAATTTGATTGAGATCACTGTTTTAGTAAAGATGGAGTTGGTTATTTAGTTTCTTTGTACATTAAGGAAGTGCTTAACCTATTATATGTTGTTGGGTGTGAAAACCTAGTGCACTTAGGAAGAAATACTTGAACCTTAGAAGGGTAATCTACTTAATTTGTTGTTGATTTTTGCTTTGAGGTTGCTTCAAATTAGGGATGACTACTGTTAGACTAAGAGAGTGTGATGGGTTGGAAGGTGCTTCCATTTTTACACATTGAAGTGTAGGTTGCAAATTCCATCGGAAGAGGTTGAGATTTGGGAGCATGTTTATTATGAGATCAATAGACCTACTAATATGAAATTGTAGCCAAGGATAAGAGGAAAAAGTCCAAGTCAAAGAGAATCATTCTTGATTCCGCGAGGTAAATGTGATCACTTACATTGCATGTAAGAAGACTGCATGGAGATGTATGATGGTTTTCTTGCATGATGCCAAAGTCTAATTGTCTTAAGAAAATGCTCTCAAGGAACAAATATCCAACCATCTACTTGAGTGACAAATATACAATGATTATCTAGTTGGCCAAGATCAAAAAGTTGAAAGATTAGATGGTGGTCACTTAGACAAAAATGGAGGATGAGGAGTTGGTTCCCATTACCTTGAATGGGTTTGCTTCATATTGGAAACCATTAGTAAAAGGTGTTTGTGGTCACAAAAATTTACCTACTTCTTATAAGCTTTGGGATGACTTTGGGAAAGAAGAGAGATCATATTAGAATCTTGTTTAATGAGAATGATGTAAGAGACCTAGTCTAGAGACCTAGCCCTATTTGGGAGGATGAGGAAAGGAAACATGAAATGAAATAACAAGGGTAAGGTAAAATAAAGCCAAGGAAATAAGGATCTCAGTAATGTGAAATGTTTTAGGTGTTATAAAAAGGGACGTTATGCTAGTGAATGTCTAGAGAAGAGGCAAGGGAAGGCCAAGTAGTAGAAATAAGTTGCAAAAGTGTAGGTACTACAACATGTGTGGATGAGTTAACATATTCCAATACAACATCAATTATTGAATGGTATGTGGACATTGGGGGATAGAGACATGTGATGAAACCCTTCAATATAATTCAAGAGCAAAGGGAAGGAATGAAAGTGGAGTTGGACAATGATGTTACTTATCTTATGAAAGAATTGGCCATTTTTCCCCTTTCAAATGCCATCAAATGGTGTTCTTAAATTGATTAATGTTTTGTTTACTCCTAGATTGAGGAATTTTTCCCATTAGTTTCTTGTATGTTATATTATCAATATAGAGTTACATTTAAGGAAAATAATGCACTATAAGTGATTATAGTATAGCAAGTTTGAAGACTTTAAATAGATGAGTATAATATGGTTTCATTCTTAGGTTATTTTCTAATCATGTGGTAATTGTACATACCAATTAGTAGCTTGGTGAGACTTGCAATTTTTAGGAGGCATATGTAGATCATGCATGGTAGGATGCCATGGAGATAAGATCAAAATCTATTGTGGAATTTGCAATTGATTCTAAGCGTGTAGCTTGTGGGAATATTGGAAAGTACCAAGATAGGTTTGTTGGTTTCTCTTAAAATGAGGGGGTTGACATTAATGAGATTCATACTCTAATTACAAGTGGATTCTCTTGGAAAGAGGGAGCTTAACTTAATGAAGTTATTACTCCATTTATAAAAGGATTCTCTTGGAAATAGGGAGTTGACTCTATTGAGGGTATTACTTCAGTTTCCAGAGGTTTTGAAGTTTATGTTTGAGATACCCGTGTTTATAATTTGTTGGAGTCCTTGTGGAGGCTGTTATTTGCACTATGAGTTTGGTGTTTTAAGATGAATGAGATTTGTGTGTATTTCTATCTTTGTAGATTTATTCCACTAGTCTTGGTCTTATATGGAAATGTGATCATCTTTGCAAAAAGTATGGAATATATCATGATGTTATGTTTGAATATTTTGGACCATATGAAGATTATATGAAATATGTTGGAGTTTGGTGGGTTATTTATGGCCCAAATTTATGTTCATTTAGATTCACAAGTGGTTAAACTTATAACAAAGGGAAGGGTCATGATGTTGTAATAATATTTTGTTTTGTTGGATACAATAAAACTTCTAGAACTTGCAAGATCTACATTTAAGCACAATGGTCATCTAGATCATAGGTATCTCCTTCAATGATTAAAGGGATGTACGTTTCTATAATATCATTTGATTTAAGGGTGAGAGGAGAATCAAATCTAGGTGTGGATGAGGATATATCAAGGGATGGTACATCCTTACCCCATACTCTAGTCTGCATGAAGAAAAGATGGCTTATTTAAACATTTCAAGATGAACATGAGCCTATAAGATCACCCAAATTTTTGATGAGGATGAATATAAATCTTAGGAGATATGCCAACCATATTGCATTAGCTACTTTCATCTATGAGTCTACTAGTTGGTTTAAGGAATTGAGATGTGATGCCTTGAAAGAGACGAATGATGTATATGTGGCAATTTCTTTTGAAGGACAAATGAGTGGATTTGTAGATAGTCTAGTTAAGATGTTGAGGGAGAAGAGTAATGTTGTAAAAAAAATCATCATAAAAAGGGAGTGTTAGATTTTGAGGTTACTCCAAAAGTGTTTACACCATGCCTAGGGGTGCTTCATGTTATTTAGATTAAACGATGTGATTCCCAATGTTAGTATCATCTTAGCAGACATACACATTGGAGATAGCTTACTCATGGATTGCCAGACCTTGACTTGATGCTTATGTGGCACAATTCATTTGAAGGTTAGTTTCCTATGGTGGAATGGTGACATATTCACAAGGCACACATGGAGAGCTTGGTTGCTTGCTTAGAAGGAGAACCTATATATAGAAGAAGTGTTGGTTGAAAGAGAACCTATATATATAAGAACAAAAAAAATGCAGTGGCCGAAGGTTGAAAGAGTATATTCGAGACGAAGATTTTCCCAAGCCGCGAACACAAATAACACAAAATATGTTCCACCATATCTTTGCGAAGGATAAAAAATTAACGTGGAAATGAAAATAATAAAAGATGGAAAGTGCAAACTTTGTGGCAAAAAATGGGACCCTAAACATAGGTGTGCTAAAGGAAACGAGACCAAGAACCTGTATAAATGTGAAGCAACAATGATTCAGACAGTGATGAATCAGACGTAGAAGAAATCGAATATTCCCCATAATTTTCTCCAAAACTAGATGACGAGAGAATTCTACAATTATCATTATCGGCTATGACAGGTATATCACAACCCTAGACATTAAAATTAAAAGGACATATCAAGAAGAACAATGTAATGGTTTTGATCGATACCGTAGCACCCACAATTTCTTGGACTCAACCATGGTGAAGAGACTCAATAATTTCACATTTCCCATTCCCAACATGAAGGTTATGGTAGCCGACAGTAAGAAAATTGAAAAAAGATAGGGAAATGTCATAAAGTCAAATTGCAGAGTTAAGACTTTTATTTAGAATATCTGTTCTACATTGTACCATTAGGAGGAGTGGATGTGGTCTTAGGTATCCAATGGATAAAAACCCTCGGTACTTACTCTACGAACCATCAAAATCAATTTATAAAATTTAAATGGGAAGGGCATAAATACAAGTTATATGGGTTCCAGCCACTTGAGAACCAAATTGTATCATCATCCCAGATGATGAAAATGATTCGGAAGGGAGCGCTAGCTTATGCATTATAGCATCATCAATTAGAAATGTTAACTTCAAATCTAATCAACAAAGAAGCACCAAAATTACAAGAGCTAATTCAAAAGCATGAAAAAGTATTCCAAGACCTTCTGATGAAGATGTCTCCTAAAAGAGAAATCGAGCATACAATAGAAGTCAAAAGTAGGCTCAAATCGCATCAACATCAAACTATATCGATATCCACATCATCAAAAAAACTGAAATTGAGAGACTAGTCTAAGATCTTTTAAAGCGTGGCATCATCACAAAACGTAAAAGTTCGTATGTTGCTCCAATTGTATTAGTTCGAAAGAAAGATGGATAGTTCATATTATGTGTTGATTATCGAGGATTAAAAAAAATAACAATTAAAAACAAGTTTCCAATTCCTTTTATCGATGAAATGTTGGATGAGCTAAATGGCACTAAATACTTCTCAAAATTAGACTTAAAGTCAGGGTATTACTAAATCATAATAAGGTTGGAAGATGTGGCAAAAACTGCATTCTAAACACATGAAGGCCATTATGAGTTTAAAGTCATGCATTTTGGTTTAACCAATGCACCGACAACATTCCAAGCTACCATGAACGAGCTATTATGTACATATCTAAGGAAGTTTGTGTTAATACTTTTTGATAACATTATGTTTTATAGTAAAACATGGAAGGGGCACCTACAACACTTGGAACAAGTTCTTATTGTATTAAAAAAACATTAGTTTTATGCCAAGAAGTCCAAATGCACTTTTGGGAAGGAAGAAGTAAAATATCTCAGGCGTATAATATCCAAAGGAGTAAAAGTAGATCCTAATAAGATCAAGGCTATAAGGGAATGGCCTAAACCAGTTAATATCTCCAAGCTAAGAGGATTCTTAGGATTGACCAAGTATAATTGAAGATTTATTAAAAACTATGCCCATAAAATCGCACCCTTATCGAACCTTCTAAAGAAGAACTCATTTCAATGGAATAATGAAGCAAGAAAATGTTTTGAAAACTTGAAGGAAGTTATGTCTAATGACCCTATATTAGCAACTCCAAACTTCTCAAAACCCTTTCTAATTGAATGTGATGCCTTAGGTTTTGGCATAGGAGCAATACTAATGCAGGATGGTCACCCAATCGTGTTTGAAAGCATGAAGCTCAATAAACAAGAACGTCTCAAGTCTACATACAACAAGGAAGTGCTTGTTATTATGCACACATTCGCCAAATGGAGACAATATCTCCTGGGACATAAGTTCTTAATACAAACATATCATAATAGTCTTCAACATCTCCTCCAGTAGAAAACTCTATCTACATAACCAAAAAAATGGATAGAAAAAATCGCTACCTTTGACATGGATATATTACATAAGAAGGGGAAAGATAACATAGTAGTTGATGCTTTGTCGAGGAAAGACGAAGAACCATCATTACTTGTGGTTTTAGTGGTTGTGCCCGAATGGCTTAATGAGATTCGAAGTGAATATGCAAAATCCCCAGAAACAAGTGTTATAATCAATAATCTTCCTCATAATTCAAAATTTGAATGGAAGAACAATATTCTATGGTACAAGGGAGGAAATATCAATGGAATTTATTGAAGGTTTACCTGTGTCTGATGATGGTAAGGATAAAATTATTGAAGTAGTCGACAAACTCAGCAAGTATGCTCACTTTATTGCAATGATGAAATTAGACTCGACAAAACAAATTGCTGAGATATTTTGCAAAAATGTTCACAAATTGCATGGATTTCCCAAGGTCATTGTGAGTGATAGAGATGCCAATTTTAAGGGTAAATTTTGGAAGGAATTTTTCAAACATATATGAACTTACCTCAACATGAGTTCAACTGACCATCCTCATACGGATGGCTAAAAAGAGGTTGTCAATAAATGTTTAGAAGCCTACTTACATTGTTATGCCACATACAAACAAAATAAGTGGGTTCAGTGATTACCTCTTGTTAAATGGTGGTACAATTCCACTTACGACACATCATCAAAAATGATTCCATTTCAAGATCTATATGGTTACAAACCTCCAAAATGGAAGGACTTTGATATCATCGAGATGAAGCTTCCAATTGTTAAAAACCAGTTAGAGGAAAACCAAAAAGTTGTCCAATCTCTAAAAGAAAACCTAAATAATGCAAGGAATCGTATGAAGCAACAAGCTGACCCAAACAAAACCGAGAGAGAATTTGAAGTTGGAGAATGAGTTTTTGTTAAACTCCAGCCCTATAGGAAGTTGTCCTTAAAACAGAAGGGAAAAAACAAATTGGCACCAAAGTTTTATGGACCGTACTAGATCAACAAAAAGATTAGCCAAGTAGCATATAGTTTAAGCCTTCCTGAGAAAAGCAGTGTTCACAACGTTTTCCATGTATCTGTCCTTAAAAAACCCCTTGGTGCACATCAATCATCACAAACAACACTTACATCTTTAGATGGCGAAGGAAGGGTCATTCTCGAACCATAAGTCATCATCTCCACTAGGGAAAATAAATTGTGATCTTGAGTAATCAAAGAATACCTAATCAAGTGGAAGGAATTACCAGAAGAACAAGCTTCTTGGGATACTTAAGTATTTCGTCAACAACATCCATCGTTATGTATGCTTTGAGGACAAAGCATCTTTTTAGGAGGGAGCTATTGTTATGTAAAAATAAGTAATACATGTAATGATTAGTTAAATTAGGCAAAAGGTCATGATCAAAGATCATGACTAATCACCAAGAGGCACCCAAGGCAATATAAAGCCAGGGGACTCCCATGATTGTATCATCATATCACTAACTAATAATATATACATATCATTATCTGTTAAATACTGGGTTTCTCTACTCCAAGTATACTAATAGGTTATCATATCAATGTAATACAATATAATATATACCAATATAGTATATTTTAATGGATTAATGTATTAATAGATTAATATCAAAGTATATAAGTATTAGAATTAGTGTATTAATTGAGTGCAGATCGATGATGGAGGATCAACGAACTGTTTTGAATATTTGAAGTGAATATTGACCATTGGATTGGAGAAAGAAATGGACAATGGAGATCGGCCTATCAGAGATAAGAGAATGGAGAGCGCAACAGGAAGGACATGTTTTTGATGTGCGGACTCGATGATTTATGAACGCGGGTTCATTCTTTTTGAAGTCCAACAAGGGTCATGGATTGGCGGAAAAGGTAAAATTATGAATGTTTATGTGTATTTCTATTATAAAAGAATTATAATAGAAATAAAGCGCCGAGAGAGGGTTTTGTGGTTAAGTCTGATATATCAAAGCAAAGTGTGGAGTTTGATTATATGCGGCTTAAGGTTTAAACTAAGGCTTATGAGGGTGAATGAGTCCCGATAGAAAGGAAAGGATGGATTAAGGGTTAGACTTGGTTAGTGTATAAATTATTTTGTAGAGATTAAGAAAGGGGCCTTAACCATATTCTAAATGAAGATTTGGCTCCTTAGAGAGTTAAAATTCCTGGGACAAATGTGCTTATGCATTTTACGTGCATACTATGGGTGTAAGCGGGGGTAACCTTGCGTCATTGTTTTTCCTACAAATTGGGTAACTTTAGGTTTGGCCCTTTTCCTTCGTGGATTTTTCAAAAATCATTGCCTAATAGTTTTGGCATAAAAGGGGATATCTCTAATGGCTTGTAGTAAGGGAACCTGGATGCAAATATCACTATTTCTATTATCAACTCATTTTCAGAATGTTCAATGGGATTTTCCAAGATGAGCCTCTATGGATAAGGGGGTGAGCTAGATGATTGTAAGGGTTTTGATGTTGTAGTAATATACCATGTTTTATTATTATTTGTTTTTATGAGTTTATACTCCTTATATTTTCTCTTCAATGACCAGAGGGGAGTTTCTATTAACAAACCTTCCTAACCTAAGGTGTACATCTTGCAACTCTATAGGGGTGATTGAGAATATAGGAAAGGTTGGTGGCTCAACATTATAAGCAGGTTGAGTAACCTTGTTGTTCAGATTGGGTAATGACTGGGCATGCGATTGAGTTGACTTTAGGGGTTGAGTAGGTGGAAATTATAGTTGTGGGTCTTGTGGGGGTAGTGGAAACTGTGCAATTCATTAGGTTCTTGTTTGTGTAAAGTGTGGTTGTTGGTACAATGGTGGAGGTGGTTGCGTAGGGTAAGGTTGTGACAATTTCATATGGTACTGGTAAGCAGCATACCTCCAAAGTTTGAACCTCACCAACCTTGTTGCCAAGGATAGTGTGGAACTGGATGTGGTGGAAATTCTTGCCAAGACACACTAGAATCAAAAAACCAAGATGGATATTGCTGATGATAATAAGAAGGACAATTTTTCATAGGTTCAGAGGTTATACGTGAGGATCTTGGCTTCCAAGGGCTATTTGGTGCTAATGCACATAGTTTCTCAATTATTTGATCTTCTCCTTGGTACATCTCTTTTAGCCTATGTAGAGAAGGACACTCTTCCATCGAATATTTACCTGTACAAATAGCACAAGCATTATATTATCAAAAGACTGAATTCTTTAAGTGGGTATTTTTCCACATTTAGGACAAAAAATAGAAAAAGGAAATTTCTCATCTTCTTGCTTATTTTTAGTATATGGGGTATAAAATTGCATACTAAGAGTGCCAAGAAGATCAATTTTGAATTTTTTTAATAAAGTCCTAATTATGCTCTAGTAACATCACCTGTAGTTGATTTGATAACTTTCGAAAAAGTGTCTCAAATTCCCTTATTAGATCAATATTGAACCCTTCAATATATTTTGCAAATATCACTAATTTTGTCATAGATTAGCTATGACACATCTCTTGCTCCCATTAGATTAAGAAGGTTAATTGATTCGTTAGAAACCCCTCTCAAAAATATGGTTCTAATAGTATTCGGGTCAAGCTTATTTTTTCCATATCTTTAAAGGTTATACATGAAATCCTAAAAACTTCCATCATCATTATATGCCATTTTGAAAATATCTTCCCTTAAGTATATAAATTTATATTAATCCTAATATTTGTTGAGAAAATTCCTATGCATTTTATCCCATGTTTCTATGGTATTATCTCCCAATCCCATGCACCAACACAAGGTTGTGTCCTTGAAGGTAGGAAATAACTAAAGTTTTTTTGCATCATTAAAATAATCATAGATATGACATAATGTATCAAATTCAAGGAGAAATGCGTGAGGGTCCTTGGTAACCATACCATGAAAATGAGGAAAAACTTATTGGGGAATGTTTTTCATTTGAACATGTGCAATAGGACCTACAATAGGAAATCCAAATGCTACCTCTTCCTCATATCTTGTTTGCATGTGCTCTTCTTTAGGAATGTGGATTTCAACTCCTCCTTCCATATTCGCCCCTCCTATAAAGCTAAAAAGTGTGTCTATTGGAGGAGTCTTTGGATATTTGATTGGGCTGGAGCTTATTTCAAGTTCTAGCAACTGGAATTGACTTCCTATAATGGTTTCCTTTACTAAGAGTCCTATCTGAGGGTTCACATGTTTCATCACTCTTCTTATTTTGAATTTCAGATCTTTGGACTGTGAGGCTCCCACTTTGGACCTACTAATTGGGTCTTAATTATTGATCTCTAAATTTTGAAACCGCTCACCCAAATTATTTGATTTTGGACCCTCAAACTACTTACCTTGAATGTTAGATTCGATAATGGATTATTCCATGCTTGTCTCTCTTTAGATGTACCTACTAGCAAGTTAGAATTCCAAGCGGTTTTCTTATCAAAAGTAACCATGTTTTCTCTTATTGAAAATCTACCCCGAGTGTCTCTATTCTAACCCTATTCATGTAGTCCTAGCATTACTTTTATAACTAGGAAATAAACTGTTGGATTTGCTGTATCTCTGAGATAATAATGGTTAGTTATTATGCCAGGGCATCTAAGATTATTGTTTTGGGGGGTTTTGTTTTAATTTGGAGGACCAATGGATGAAACAAATGTAGAACTGATATGCCTAACCTTTTGAATAATATTAATATCTCAGCAGAGGGCTGCTATAAATATTTACACAGTGATATAGCTTGTATGATGGTGAGAAGGCAAAGAAAAAGAATATGATTATCACAGTTTTCAAATTGAAAAATTTAAATAACCACAAGTATGAAAACCTTTAAACTATGTTTAAAGGTTTAAGAAAATATGCTTAAGCTTACAAAAGATGCTGATGATTTATTAATTTAGAGGGAATTAATTAAACAAACAGTCCATTAATTCATTCTCTTTATAGATTATCACTGTAGAAGTTTATAGGAATATATTGAAATCCAATTATTCCTACCTAATTATCTCTGTAAGACATAAGTATATGAAGAAAAACATAATGAGCAACATTGGAAAAACTTACAAGAAACAAAAACTGTATAAAACATAATTCAGAATCCTTTGCTTTGCATTAATGATCCAGAAAAATTAAGTACATAAAATGTATAGAAATGCTTCTTCAAGGGTGCAACCCTTAATAACTCGTGAAGAGAGTTATTTATACAATAGTGGAACAAGCAAATATCCTAAACTGCTTTACAAAAATAGAATATTACAAAATCAAAATAAAAACTGCTTGTTGATCTGGCACTATTTTGGTGCTGGGCTGTTGATGACTATTGCTGAAAAAGGTGAAATGGTTGAAGCTGGCTGACTGTCCCTTCAAAAGTTGAATGATGTTCGATTATTCCTTAATCAAGTAAATATGTCAATTCTTCTCAACGTTTCTTATCTGGGATAGAAATCTTGGTTACCCTCTTGTAGATTTCATCTATCTATGTATATTTAGTAAAAGTAGGTTTTGCTAAAAATATATGTTTAATTTCATGCAGGATGAAAAAAGTATCCTTGAGTGCATTTGCTATGAGTGTTGGTGTTTCCGACCCTCTGATATTTGGAACTGAAGCTGCATGGGTGCTCACCTCTGTTAGCTTCTTAACATAATCCTCAATTGGCATTAATTTATCATTAATAACCATCATAGAAGGTAAGCCCTTGCTGACTAAGGGTTCTATCCGGTTAAAAAACTTCTGAACTATTGAGTTGACATTACCGCACTTTTCTTGTAGCTAGAGGGTAAGATTTTTCTTAGTGATATTCTTCTTTACCTCTAATATCATTGCAGTTCTGTCACTTATTCTTAATTCCTCAAGCTCATAGTCATCCTTGGAATTTAGGAATTTGATTATGTCAGAAGCAGTCTCTAGCATATCCTCCAGCTGCTTAGTTATGGTTTCCACTGTTTCTTGAGCCCTTTCTAAGATATATTTTTGATTAAATATTATCTTGATGCAGGGCCAAATCTCCTTGATTGCTTCTGTGATTTCTTTCCACATAATTTATTTTGCTAAACCCAGTTTGTTTCCTAAGAAGGACTCTTTGAGTTCCCTCTGTAATACTTCCACCTGGCCTTTGAGTTTGTTTGTTTCAGTTACATGTGAAATGTCTGCTAAGGACTTCAAAAGTTGTAATTGTTTGAGTTCATCCTTTAGTTTGTTAATTTCTCCTGTCTGGATAGACAAGTTCTGAACAACTTCAGTAAGTTGTTCAACTCCTTCTGTTGTACCTGTTGGTGATGTAGAAGCCCTTGTGACAAGAATTGCTGCAAGAGAGACTACATCCATTGAAGTTTGAGTCTTCTTGACAGCTTCCTCCTTTTCTTTGAGCAATTTCTCCATTTGCTCTTCCATTTGTTTAATTTGCAAATTCTGCTCTATGATGAGCTTCATCATATCAGACCTTTGAGTCTCTGTCTCTTCAATTTCTTTGGCCATTGGATCTTCCGAGACTTGCAATTTCAACTGTTTCTTCAATGTTGCAACTTTAGTGTTCTTTTTCTTAATGAGCTCTTCTGCAACATTTATGTTTGAGGGATCATATCCCATCTTTAGCAGTGGATTTTCCAAGGATTGAATCTTGCTATCCTTTGCTACTGAGGAAATCTTCTCTAACTTTAACTGTGATTGAGTGTTGGCCAATGCAACCTGCATTTTTGATAAACTCATAGCAGTGTTTGTCAAGGTTGAAGCAATCATTTGCCCAGTTTGTTTGTGCATCTCAATTTGGTCAATTGGATGCACATCTTTGGCATTGAACTCAAAATAAGTGTGTTTTTGATATTGTGCAGTAGTCCTAGGTTGAAGAACTTGGGCTAGAATGAAAGCTTGGCTTGAGAGCTGGAAGAATGCTTCCAGAATTGGGTGTATGTATTCAATTTCAATTCTTCATTCTTTCTTTTGATTTCAATGAAGACATGGAAAATGTCTTCCTCCTTATTCTCTGGAATGTATCTATTAATTTGAACTATCTGTTGTTCACGAGAAGTAGTGGAATGAGTTGGAGATTGTGTAAATTGTCCACCAGACCGTGCATCAATAGTCACAGAGATCCTTGGTCTCTTTTTCCTGTGAAAAACCTTAAAGCCCTGGCTTATTGCCTCCATTGCAGGTGAGGATTAGTCTTCCCTCCCTCTCTTGGATGTCTTTTCCCGTGCAAGTGGAGTTTGCACGTTCGATGCAGAAACTGCCTGCTCCTTGGCCTCTTGGAGGTTGTTCTCTATCCATTCCAACCAATTTTTATACTGCTCTATCTCAGGCCCGACTGTATGATGATATGGTGTAAATTGATTCTTGACCTTGATTTTGGAGATGATTCCCAATGGGTCGTATGACCAAGTGAAACTGAGAGAAAACTTCATCTCCTTTAACAATTTGTCTGCTTCCTCCCCTGCTACCCTGGTATTACAAATGAATGGACCAACTTGAGCTTTGAGCTTGAATTGTGACTTCTTCTTGGTAGCCACAAAGTGTACTTCATTTTCATTTAACTTTTGCCTTAAGTACTAGAGTGCAAAGATTCTAACATGGAGGTACTTTGGCAGTTTGTAGGGTGGAAGCTCACAACCATAAACCCTGATTTCTGTGTAGTTTTGGTAACAATACCAATCCCCTATGTAGCTTGATCTATGAAATGTAATTCTTTGACAATCTCCTCACTGTTCCTTGGTATTGGAGTGCTGCTCATAAGGCTGATAGCTTGATGAACAAACAGTTCTATGAACTGCTTATATGTGAACTCTTCTTTCTCCTTCATCCCCATTAAGGTCCAGAATATCACTAGTTGTTGTTTTCCTTCTTCATCAAGCTTACGCAAAGAAAATGGGAATTTGTCTCCCTGAAAATATACAAAAAGATAAACAAGTACTGAAGCATACTTGAATACTTCTTCAGTATTAAATTTGACAAATTGTTCATGTATGGCTTCAACTATGAAATGACTAAAATCATAAATAACAGTAGGCTTAGAATCAACAAAAAACATGGATAAGAAACCAAGGATGGCTTCATTGACAAATTGATCAGAGTTATAACCAAGCAAATAGGAGAGGATAGTGGTAATATGCTTGGTTCTATTAGGAAACATGGATGCATCATAAGGAGGATTTCTTTTTGGTAGAGGACTACCAATTGCTAAAAATAGTTCTAGGGTCTGGGATCTTTTGGAAAAGTCTAGTTTCTGATAAACTTCCATTAGGTTTTCATGGGAAAATGGATGGGTTGGTGTAGTGGCAGGGGCCTACAACATTTTCTCAATGGAATTAGAATTAATGGGACAGAGGATTTCTCTTGTGGGTGAGATAATCGCTCTCTAGTTGGGATCATAAGACTCATGGTATTTTATTACAAATTATGGTGCTTTGTGTATTTGTGGAAAAATGTAATGAGGTAATTGAGATTCCCAGAGCCCAATTTCATCAGTCTGGTCTATTAGTTGATCTTCCCACCAGCAATAGATTTCAAATAAATCGAATTAAGAAGAAGTCTCAACGATTTTACATTCTTTGTCGACCAATGGGACATGATGAAAGTCGAACTGTGGGTGAATTAAAGGATTTGGGACTTCTGCAATTGCTTTTCCCTTGGGAGGCATTTTTCAAACAAAATTTAGACTGTAAATGACAAGAATGGTGTGAAAAGAGTTACCATAGTGAAAACAGATAACTAGGTGGGCTTGGTGGTACTGCCCTAATTGTCTTGTCCTGATTGGATAGGTGGTCCTGTACTGGTGGGGGTTGGTGCCTCTCTGGTTGGAAGGGGGTTACGGGGTCCCCCGTGCAATAAGTGTTGGCAGGTCGGTCCCCAGCCAGAGCTAGTGCTTCTTCTTTCTCTCTCAGAGCCATTCCAGCCCAGGTAGGAACAAGCTGTGTTGGTTCCGTGCAGCTTGCTTTCTTTTCTCGGCTATTTCCCAGGCGGGTAGGTTATCCTGGTGGGCATCAGGTTAACTGCAGGTGTGATGGGGGAACATGGGGAGCATCATCAATAGAATAAATCCAATCGAATAAATAAGCCCAAGTGAACCTGGATAATGTGTTTGCGAACAGGATGAATGGTTGCTTTGATGTCGGTCAGTGGCTAAGCTGTTGAATAGGTAAGCTTGAAATATTAATCTGGTCGCAGAGGTTGATTGTGTAACCTTTTTGATGAATAATACAATGTTTATGAACAAAAATGTGGAGCAGGGGTGGCGCTGAATGTTTGAATTTTCATTAATAACCCAATGGATTAATTAACTGATGTATGAGTTATAAATGCGCGGGAACAACAATGAATGGGCAACGTATAGGCGACAATTGATTGGACGGGAGATTGAGATGGAACGCTGACATGGGGCGTGACGTGGGTGGCAGTAAATATTTATGTGGCATACCGCGTTCGGGGTAATATGGGATCGGTAAATGGTTTTTGGATATTAAGTCCCAAAACACTAAAAGGCGCAAAAACATGTTTTGGTGGGCGGTATTGAAAACTGTCCATTCCCCCAACACCCCCCCCCACCCTCCCTGGCCGATAAACTTCAGATGGTGAATGAGGGCCGAGGAGGGCCGCACGCCATCGGATTGTGGAAGAGTATGCAGGATGAGAGGTGAGATGGGGGGTTTTTAACATGCGAGCATGAATGATGGTGGGGTCACAATATCATAGGTAGATGTGACGGCTGTGGGTCCGGGCTTTTAATAAATGGACGCTGATATATAAATGAAATAATGATGGCTTATGAAAACTTTGCTTATTTGAAGTCCGTCACAAAAATGTTTTTCCCAATGTTTTGAACTTTAGGAAATAATCACCTGATATTCCAAATTTTCCATTTCTACCTATAATTGGATTAAATAAAGTAGTGTGACATTTAAACAAAGAGCACAACTATTATTTTCAAATTGAATTAAAGTAAAAGTAGTGGCATTTAGATTTGCAACACTTTCAGAGTTTATTTCTTTTTCTTTTCTCTCTAAGCCTAACATTTTATTTTTGCCTTCATTTTTTAGGGCATCTATCCTAACATTTTCTTTGATATGGACATATAAATGAAAACACTTCCTAACATTTTTTATTCAATATCCTTTTTGTCCATATCCTAGCTTAACATTTGTAAAATATATTTTCATTTCATTTTTTTTTTGTCTAATTGTTTCTAACTTACCAAAACCAGAAAATGCTACAACATTGGCTCCATCTGGGGACTTCTTTCTCCCGTAGAATGCAGAGAACCTGTAGATCCATGTGCCTTCTCCTCGGGCTATGGAGTCTTTGCTGTAAAAAAATTCACACTGATAGCTTGGAAAGTAAAAGAAACCAAAGATTCTACAATGGTAGTAATGAAATGTATTCCAACTTCTCAGTACTGAATGTAATGTTTGAGAAACATTCCATTTACAGGATAAGTGGAATATAGTCCCTCAAACTTTTGTAGCACAAAAGTGTTGTTGCCCTTTACTTCAACAATCGCTAAAGGACCAAACCATAGGTTGTCAAACTTGCCATGCTTTCCCTTTTCTTCTCTCTTGGAATCCCATCTTAGAACTACATCACCTTCCTTAAAGTCCCTTTCCTTGGCTCTTCTGTCAAACAGACTCTTCATCTTATTCTGATATTTCTTCAATTTGTATTGAACTTCATCTTTATTTTCATTCAATTCAATAATTTGATTTATTCTTCTTGAAAAATCATCAGGTTCATCTGTTGAATCGTGCAGGAATTTTAACATTGGGAAAGCCAAATTGGTAGGGGAAATTGCATCCTTCCCATAGATTAACTGAAAAGGAGATTTTCCACTAGATTTTTTTGGAGTAATTCTGTTTGCCCATACTGCATAAATTAAATGAGAATCCCAACTCTTTTTATGATCCACTAGAGTCTTTTTTATTACCTTTACCAGACTTTTATTTGAGGATTCTGCAAGGCCATTACCTTGAGGGTATTATGGAGTTGAATGATGTAACAAAATCTGATATTTCTCGCAAAAATCAATCATTTTAACACTAGAAAATGTTGCTGCATTATCTGTGACAATTTGAGTTGGGAAACTGAACCTACATAGGATATTTTCTTCAATGATTTTGATTACTACTGAATCAGTAGAATTTCTTACTAGAATTGCTTCCACCCATTTAGTGAAGTACTCTGTTGTTGTGAGGGTCCATCTATGCTGATTACTTGAAGTGGGATGGATCTCTCCAATAAAATCTAATTGTTAAATTAGCAACTAGGGCCAAATTTCATGTGGGTCATCCTATTCATGGATAATAATATTTTTTATTAGAATCCTCTTGTCGAGAGGTGTAGGATTGATCTAAAGATCATCTGATTCCGATAAGTATTTATGGAGATATGAATTTATTTTGATTATGGAATTATTATCAAGCCGACCTACAACTCATGTAGGCTCAGAAGCCCAACAGTCGCATCTATATAAACATCAATGTTGTGTATAAATATAGGAGGAATTTTCCTCATTTGCACTCACTCATCTCATCACATCTCCCTCTCTCTCCTGCGCATAAAAGAGGGTCTTCTCTACTGCGCAGAAAAGAGTCTCTCTCTCATACATGTGGAAGGAAGCTGCTGAAACTGAAGCTGGAACTGCAGATCCAAAGTTTGACCAACGTGGACCATCAAACCTCCTCTTCTGAACTACGTTTTAGGTTCATCTTAACCTCCTATGAAGGCTACAACTTTTGGTGGTGGAATCAAGTCGATCCGACGGTCGGTTTGCGAGATATCGACTGCCCTAGTTTGAAGGAAGTTGCTGAAACTGAAGCTGCAACTGCAGATCCAAAGTTTTACCAGCGTGGACCATCAAACCTCCTCTTATAAACTACGCTATAGGTTCATTTGAACCTCCTCTGAAGGCTGCAACTTTTGGTGGTGGAATCAAGTCGATCCAACTGTCGGTCTGCGACATATCGACTGCCCTAGTTTGAAGGAAGCTGCTGAAACTGAAGCTGCAACTGCAGATCCAAAGTTTGACCAGTGTGGACCATCAAAACTCCTCTTTTGAACTGTGCTATAGGTTCATCTGAACCTCCTTTGAAGGCTGCAACTTTTGGTGGTGGAATCAAGTCGATCTGACGGTCGATTTGTGAGATATCGACTGCCCTAGTTTTGATGATGAAGTCGCTAACGCTGATGTTGTTGATCTAGGGTTTGCTACTGTTGATATAAATCAGATTTCTTGTACTATTTCTCTCTGTTGAATTATTAAAGATAAAAGAAGATTTGATCAAAGGGTTTCCCCACACATTGTGGGGTTTGTCCCTAGCTAGCCGCCACATCTTGTGTCTCTTGTCTTGGGCTTATTTTCTGTCAATCGTTTAATGTTCTATCTGCACTTTACTTTATGTACATGTGATTGCTAATCTATGGAATATAATAAGAAAAAGAAGTAAACTATTATAAGCATAGAACATACCATAACTTAACACTAATCCCGATTGAAGAAAAGGTGCTGAGACTATTGATGGAACTAGTGGACGAGCTGCTAGTTTTTGCTTACAAGCAAACATCTGACAAGGAACACAACCTTTGACATTTGCCCCTACTTGTAAGAACAATGTTGGCCAATAAAATCCTCCTCTTAAAAATCTTATATGTTGTTTCTCTCAAAGCATAATGTCCTCCACAAAATCCTATATGAAACTGATAAATGATTCCTTCAGTCTCTGATTCTGTTAAACATAATAACAAAATATTCAGTGGATATTTCCAATACAAAATTTCATTTATGATGCAGTACTTGACTGCTTTCAATTTAAGAGTTTTACACTGGGCTTTGGAGAAGGATGTTGGACATTCAAAACGTATCAAGAAATTTACAATGTCTTGATACCAATTTGACACCAGAAATTTGTCATTAATGTGTAAAGGGCTGATCTGATCTGATCTGAAGGTAAAGGTTCTTGTGGGTTCTTTTCTTCAAGTTGAAGAGAAGGTTCTTGTGGATTCTTTTCTTCAGGTTAAAGAGATGGTTCTTGTGAATTATTTTCTTCAGGTTGAAGATAAGGTTCTTGTGGATTCTTTTCTTCAGGTTGAAGAGAAGGTTGTTGTGTATTCTTCTCTTGTATTCCTAAAACATAATTGATTCTGAGCACTTTAAAGTTGGATTCAGCTAGAAGCTTAGCTAATCCTTGACCTTTTACTAGCTTTGTAGTTTTGATAGTTAGATCAAACTCCAGTATTTGAGTGATCCATCTACCTCTCTTCCCATCAGTGTCTGGTTGGGTTAAAATGATTTTCACAACACTGTTAGGAACATAAGCAATAATAGGTGAATGTAGGACATACATTTTGATGATTTCAGGGCTTGAATGAGGGAATAAGCTTGCTTCTCAATTATGTCATACTTAAGCTCGACATCTCTCATAACCTTACTGAAAAAGGCTATGGTTTGGTCATGGGAATCTTCATTCTTTTGTAATAGAACAACAACAAGGGTTGTTTTTGAAGCAAAATAAAAAATACTGAATGATTTAGTATAATCGGGGCTGGCCAATGTGGGAGCTTCAGAGATAGATTTCTTGATCTGATCAAATGCATGCCTGGAAGAGGCAGTCCATTTAAATTCATGATCCTTTTGGAGCATGTCAGTTATATCCTTTACAATCTTTGCATAATTTGGGATGAATCTCCTTAAAAAATTAATCTTGCCTAGAAAGGCTTGAATCTCTTTCTTGTTTCTAGGTAAGGTCAATGTTTCAATGACAGACACATGCTTGGGATCAATCACCACTCCTTCCTTTGAAATTATATGGCCCATCAATTTTCCTTCTTTGATAGCAAACAAAGAATTTTTAGGATTCGATGATATCCTGAATTTTCTACACCTGTCAAAAACCTTCATCAAATGCTTTAGATGTTTCTGATCAGATTTAGAAAAAATTGTAATGTCATCAAGATAAATAACCACAAATTTATTTACCTGACCCACAAAAGCTGCATCCATAGCTCTCTGAAATGTTGCTCCAGCATTGGATAAGCCAAATGGCATTCTAGCGTACATGAATGTACCCCAGGGTGTAGTAAAGGATGTCTTCTCTCTGTCTGTTGGATCAACATTTACCTGATTATAACCTGAAAAACCATCAAGCATTGAAATTCTTTGTGCTCATGAAACCATTTGCAGTAACTGATCCATTTTGGACAAAGGATAATTATCTTTTAATGATGCTTAGTTAAAATTTCTAAAGTCCACACAAAGTCTGATTTCTCCATTCTTCTTCCTAACAGGAACTATATTTGCAACCCAATTAGAATATCTAAGAGGGAGAATGATCTGGGCATCTAGCATTTTCTTAATTTCCTTTTTTACAGTTGGTAGAAGAGCTGGATTAATCCTCCTTAGTTTCTGTTGATAAGGTATTGCTTCTGGTTTCAAAGGAATCTTATGTTGTATTAATGAAGTGTCATAGGTTTTTAGATCAACATAGGTCCATGCAAAAACATCCTTATAGTTTTGAAGTAACTTAAGATATTGAGCTTTGATCTCAGAATCTATAGATGCACAGATTTTGATGTTTTTAACATCATCTTTTGTTCCAATATAAATTTCTTCTATGTCATCTTCTGAAGAAATGGACTGAGGGTTTCGAAGGACATCATTTTGATCGAAAACTTTTTCTAAAGGAATTAATCCTTTGGGAATAAAAATTGGTAGACAATTGTATAATATCATGATCAACAATTTTTGAACTGAAATCTGAAGTATCATTTCCAATTGTATTTTCATTTATTTCGGTTCTATCTTCATCAATTTGTAGAACAAAAAATTGATCTACAACCTGTAGAAAAGATTTCAAATGTTCATAATCTTCAAATATCTGCCAAAGTTTTAGATTATTTGGGATGGATGGCCTATATTTGACTTGTATTTTATAGAGAGTCTGATTAGGAATTTTAAATGAACTAGCAGAAACAGCTAAGGCGTTTGCATGAATATTCTGATCTCTTGGAATATAAGTCAAATTAAAAGCATCAAAGAAATTTTCAACTGAATCCCAAACTTCATTTCGTAAGACCTGAGTCTAGGGTGTTTAGTCTGACATATGTTTCTTGCTTGACAATAAGTTCTAAATCAGTAAAAATGCTTAAGTTTTGAACCTTTAAGCTTTTGGCCAATTGCAGTCCTAATAGGAAAGCTTCATATTCAGCCACATTATTTATAACTTCGAAGTCAAGTTTGCATGATTGGGTAATATTTTCTTTTTCTGGCGAAATTAAAACTACCCTAGCTCCTGCTCATCTTTTGTGCAAGAGCCATCAAAGAATAGTTTCCATATATCAGTTTGATTTGGTACGAGACTTTCAATTACATCTTCAATTTTAACTTGAGTTTCATGTACTTGGTTTGAAGAGAGTTGAAAGCAACCAAAATCTTGATTAATTGCATGAAAGGGATGGTTCCTTGGCTGGTCTGCCTTGCAAACAGTGTGCACAAATCTTACCTGTTAGGCCCCCATACTACTAGTGTAACCCCTTATTGTTATTAGTACAACCCACTTATTATATTGATGTACCCATGCAGTGCCCATATTGTTACTATTGTGCCCCATAGAAGCCCACTATTGTTATTATTGTGCCCTTACATTATTATTGTTATGTCGGATCTGATTATGTTATTGACCCTTAGACTCTATATAATAGAAAGGAGGTCCTTTTCATTTGTATCATCCAAGAAATGGTTCATTTATGTAATGTAAAGGAGATTCCCCCTCGAAGAGCTGAATTCTAAGGCGTTGATCTATCTTTTCTATCTTTTTCTTGAGCTGGTTTCATAACATTTGGTATCAAAGCTTTGGAATTCTAGGGTTTTCATGCTCGAAATAGGTTATCGTGGCATTTCACTATAATTAATTAATTAATTAATTTTTTATTTATTTTATTTTATTTATTATTTAGTTATTATTATTATTATTGTATTATTTATTTATTTATTTTATTTATTTATTTATTTTTATTTATTTTTATTTTATTTATTTATTTTATTTTATTTATTTATTTATTTTTTTCAGAAGCTAAAAAAAAACCATTGAGAAGAATCGTGCTGAACCGCAAATCCAAATTTCATAGCTTTTCAAGCTATATTTACGGAGATATAATCCGAGGAAATTGGTCTTTTTGCAGTCTCCTGAATTACATTCCAAATAGGTGACCTGGAGAAAATCATCATAACTTTCTCTCTGAGCATCGGATTGCAATTTTGTAAGAAGGTACAGAAAGAGGACGGACTGTAGTTTCTTATATATATTTTTCAATGCCAAGGTTGAAACAGTGACACGTGGCACTTCATACAAGTTCGCTCTTCTGGAAAGGTCTATAATCAGGTCATCTTGGGAGATTGTGCATAACTATTTCTTGGAGAATCCAATTTGGATCAGACTAGTGGCATTGGAAAGAAGACGCAGAGGGCTACTACATATCACAATTTCAGAACTTAAAGATCCGAAAGTACATAGTTACAGTCGTTTCAAGATCGAGCTCCTAAAATCAAGAAAAAGCAAGATGAGGAAGTTTGATGGCAAGGATCCGATAAATTGGATACTTCAGATGGAGCAGTATTTTGATTTACATGGTGTACCACTGTTACAAAAGGTATGTATTGCATCTTCATATTTAGAACAGGATCAATTTTTATGGTATGAAGGGCTTTGTTCTCGTAAAAAACTTGTTACGTGGTCAATTTTAACGGAGGAAATGATAGCACATTATGATGATACAAAGAGAAACACCTTCTTTAGAGCAACACCACAATAATTGGAAAGAGTAAAAGGTCTTTGTGACATAGTGGAAAGAAAAATTATGGAAACCAGGAAGCATACCCCTCACAACTATAAAGATGGAAGTGTTGTTTCTCCTAGCCTTCCACAACCTACAAGGGTAACACCACAACAATTGGAAGAAAAAAAGAGAAAAAGGGCTTTGTTACAATTATGATAGCAAATGCATTAAAGGTCATAAGTGTGCTGAGAAGAAATTATTTTACATAGAATATAAAGAGGAGGAAGAAAAGGATCAAGAAACATCAAAAGAAGAGGATATACGCCAGAACCCCACCCCAGAGAAAGAAGAAATGAATCATACCATATCTTGTAAAGCATTGGCAATAATTACCACTCCTCAAACTCTCAAGATAGAAGAACATATCAAGAAGAAAAAGGTGCAAGAAGTGAAAGATCACATCGAGAAAATAGAAATGAATCCAACCATATCTTGTAATTCATTGGTCGAAATTACCACTCCTCAAAATATCAAGATAGAAGGACATATCAAGAAGAAAAATGTTCAAGAAGTGAAATATCACATCAAGCATCAAGAAATGAATCCGACCATATCCTGTAAAGGGTTGGAAGAAATTACCACTCCTCAAACTCTAGAGACAAAAGGACATATCAAGAAGAAAAAGGTTCAAGCAGTGAAAGATCACATCGAGCATCAACAACAAGTTCTCCAACTTTTAAAGGATAACGCCACTTCGGTGCAAAATCAAACGAAACAATAGGTAGATCAACATCGTAGTGGAAAAATGTTTTGATGTAGGTGATTGGGTATTTTTATTGCTACATCTAAAGCAAGCTATTTATGAGAAGGAAATGTTGGCAATACTACATGCACTTAAAAAATAGTGACCTTACCAAATGGGAAGACTCTTCAAGGTAAAAATGGATCATGATAGTCTTAAATACTTTTTAGAACAACTATTATCTTTAGAAGAACAGAAAAAATGTGTCACAAATATGTTGGGTTATGACTTTGACTTCATCTATAGAAAATGGAAGAAAAATGTTGTTGCAGATGCACTCTCAAGAAAGGATGAGGATTTGGAAGCATTGTTTTGTGCTATTTCTATTATCCAACCAGATTGGATAAACGAAGCAAGGGATGAATGGAAGAAGGATGAAGAAGTGTGGCCACTCATTCAAAAGTCGCAGAAGATCCCAGTTCAAACAATATTTCCAGAACTTGACGAGGAAGGAAAAATCGTATTGGAGCCTAGAGTAGTCATAGAAACAAGAACCCAACAGCTACGAAATTGATCAATTTCAGAGTGTCTCATCAAGTGGAAGAACTTACCTGCTAAAGATTCCACATGGGAGAACAATAATTTTACACAGAAGCATCAAGAACTACTCAAGCGTTGAGGACAACACTTTTTGAAGGAGAGGGGCATGTTGGGTCCGTATACTACTAGTGTAACCCCTTATTGTTATTAGTACAACTCCCTTATCATATTGTTGTGCCCATGTAGTCCCCATATTGTTATTATTGTGCCCCATCGAAGTCCACTATTGTTATTATTGTGCCCTTACATTATTATTGTTATGTCGGCTCTGACTATATTATGACCCCTTAGAGTCCTATATATAGAAATGAGGTCTTGTCATTTGTATCATTCAAGAATTGTTCATTTGTGTAATGTAAAGGAGGTTGCCCCCTCGAAGAGGCTTATTTCTAAGGCATTGTTTATCTTTTCTATGTTTTTGTGAGCTGGTTTCATAATATACTATCATTTTCTCCGTAAAAATTGACGAGTGGACAAGTGATTTATGAGAAAAAACTCATATATACCATGCAGACTGATTGGATTCTAAATATAAATATGCAATATGTACCTTTCGTGAGGGTTGCACATCATGTAGATTAGAATATTTCTCCATTTGCAGTATCCATGTTACTGGATCCTTGCCATCAAACTTTGGAATGTGGTGGTTCTTAAACCCCACATTGGCATCTCTAAAATCATAATTCATATTGCTTTTTTCCTCATCACGACTTTCACGGATTACCTTGTAACCACCGGGAAGCCTTTCTTACAACAACTTTGTCAACCCTTCCAACTTGACATTCATTGCATCTGTTAAACAGACATGGACAGCGACAAAGAATAGGAAGATAAGCTTGCATTGCAATTTTTATTAACAATAGATGTACATTTATAGTACAATATGGTGGCCGTTGGGATTCACATCCCAAGGTCCCTTGGACTACTTAGTCTGTTCGGCTTCCACACTAACCCATTAGGATTAGGTGTCCAACATTCCCCCCCTTAATCCGAAGGTTATGTATGAGTCCAAGAAAAGAGCTGTAATACAAAATGTGCAATAATGCATGGCAGCACTAGGCTGAATGTGCTCTATGAAATGTTGGTAAGAAAGGGCGGTGGTTTAAGGATAGCCACCAACACTGGAACTCTTAGTGCAGTTCCTGGAACTCTTCCAAAACTGGCAAGAAGCTGTAAGTCTTCTGCTAGAGGAAGTGATCCTATTGTTTAAAAGAGGGAAACCTTCAACCGTAAAAGGGGGGCCTCACCCCACATAAAAGGTAAAACTTCAACCTGAAAAGGAAAGTCTCAACCTGTGATGGTTTAAGGATGACCAACAACTCTGGAATGCTTATGCAATTCCTCGAACTCTCCAAAACTGGCAAGAAGCTGGAGTCTTCTGCTAGAGGAAGTGTTCTCAATTTTGTTCCTGGAATTCTTCCGAAGCTGGCAAGAAGCTAAAGTCTTCTGCTAGAGGAAGTGTCCTAGATTGCCACTGAAGGCATGCTCAGGGGCATCTTTGTCTCTGGCTACAACTCTGAAACTGGTGTGGCAGGTTGTGGCTCAGGCTCGCTTGATGTGACTTTGAAGCTTGTAGATGACCATCATTTCCCCCCCTGTCAGATACAAAGTGAGAGGATGGAGAAAACTCAACTGCAAGACTGTTCAATATTCTGGAACAAGTTCTAACATGTGTTTGGAATATCTTTTTGGCTGTTGATGCCCATTGCCAAGAAGCGATCCATCCAAGATGAATCTTTGTTCTTGCAGGACGTTTGTTTCTGAAGCATCTGTGTGAAGAATGACTGGTTTATGACAGTGCTTACATGGATGAAGATCAAAACAGTGATCTTTCAGATGGCCAACTCGATCACAGTGTTGGCATTTCACGATCTGTTGTTGTTGTTGTTGCTGTGGAAGAGGAGCAAAGTCTGGAACAGCTGTAACTGAACTGTCATGAGGAGCAGGTGAACTGTCATAAATGAAACCAGCACTCTGAAACTGAATGGGTTTTGAGTAGTCTGGAATATGAAAGGACAAGTCCTTGTCATATCCAAGACCAGTTCTGTGCTTGTTGTGGACAAGCTGTTCCCAAGGTCTGATAATGGGCTTGGGAAGTGCAGACTGAGTTTCTGCATCTGCATGTACAACTGCTGCTTTATTTGAATGAACCGGAACATTATTGACTTGTTGTTTATGGGAGTCTGTTTCAATCTTCTGAATAGAAACAGGTTCATAATGACTTCTCTGTTTTAATTCTTCTTGCTGTAGCTTTGTCTCAAGCTACAAAAACTCAATATTTTCTTGTGCATTTTGCAAGCAAGTTTGAATGTTAAAAAGAGTTTCCTTACTGACTTTTGCCATCCCATCAATAGTGGAAAAGATTAGACTATTTAATAACTGTAATGCATCACCAAGTCTGGTCATTTTCTTCATTATCTTATACGTTAAAGAAACTGATCACAACTATCAACCAGTGAAGAAGAAGCAATAATCACTGCAATATCCTTTGTAAATGTCAGCGAATGATCAGTGACCTAACATCCTCCTTCAAGATTAAAAAACTTCCAAACTGTTGAACTGTGTGTACACAGCTAAACTTACATAAATTCGAGCAAAATGAAAAATGACTCTAAATCAGAAAATTACAATAGTATTTACTATCATCAAAATTCGGTTTGCTTGGACAACATGGACAAAAATTCTGGTGGCAAAAGCATTACTTCTTAGAAACCTAATTCCTTAGGCGATATGTTGCAGTGGCCAGTCAAAGATGTGGTGGAAGATGTAGCGTTGGATGTTCTCATGGACGTTGTTGTTTTGACGAGCGCGAATGAGGCTGAGGAAAGAAGATCGATTTCCAATTCCACCATGGAAGCCTTCTCGCAACATTCTAGACGGTCTTCAAGAAGTGGTGGTACCTTGACTCTTTTTTTCCATGGAATCTGATAAAATATTCGTCAGTACTGACAGAGATGTTAATCCTCGAGCTGCAATGGATATTGGAAAGATACCATTATTCGTGCGAATTTGTTGTAAATATGAACAGGCTTGAGTGCTTTTGATGATATAGTGCTTTCTTTATTATGATGAGAAAATATAATGTTTCAAGCAGCATTAATAAGTCTCTCATCCTTCCGACGACGATAGAAAGATTGAGCAGCGAATGGACACTCTCAAGAATTATTTCCTTGTTATATATGCTATCAAGTTGGTCACAGAAGTCATGCCAATAGCAGCTTAATTTGATGACATAAAGAACAGATAAAGATTTATCTCCCCCATCAGTCTCATTTATGGACCGACACCGCGAGCGCACCCAACAGAGTAAGATCCTTGGTAGCTACATCACTTTGTACATCAGGAGAGTAAGTAGGCAAAAGCTCACAAAAAAATACCACATGGACCGCACAGATTAGTAACATAGATAATCCGTACCAATATCACATCGAGTCTTTTTTTACATAACTTGTTTGATGCCAAAAATCCCAAGTAATTACATTTAACAATAAAATCACGGTGACAACTTCAAATTTTCGAAAAGCATTTGGCCAAACAAAAACGCTCCCAGGAAATATGATAACTTTTGTCAGAAGGAAAATGGCACACTCATAAACTGAGAGAACAGTTTGAAATCTCTGACAGATTGACACCTAGGCCGCACAAGCAATCGTTAGGCACCAAACTGCTTGCATTCCTTCGACCCCAACGCAGCTGCCCTCTTCCAGAAGATACAAATCGCCTACGACGAGACCGCTCGCAAGGCCTTCGATGAATTCTTCATTGCTCGGCTACAGCGTGCACTAAACAAGATTTGAACCAACATTCCCTATCAGATCAGTGAACCAGAGTGAAGTTGAAGAAAACTAGCGACGGTATGACATCCAGCTTCAGACACGATGGATCGGGCGGTCTCATTTCCAGTCATCACAGTAGTTTTCATGGATCAAGCTTCAGCAATGAGGGGTCGTCTGGTGCATTTGGCCCGGGTGACGACAATTACAGGGTGCACACAATCACGCATGGTGTCCGGCATATGAAAGTCCGCCTCTTATCGTTCATAGTCAGCATGAACGTCCGAGGAGAGCCTCTCGCAGAGCTAAAAGGATTTGGTGCAGCTTTACAGCTACAATTGGTGCAATATTAGGATCCCTGTGGATGCTGTTTGGATTGTATGGCTCTCCTAGGAACATTTGGAAATGGGGCTCAACTATTCCCGGATTCTGAGAGCAAATAGATTGTTTGTGCAGGGAATCTATATACGAAATCGTAAACCGGCATTTCAGCAGCGTATGAGAAAAACGCAGTATATTTACACAGGATGCGCTGTCTGATAGGGTCAGCAGTGTTCAAGGCGAGCAGCGTAACAATAGGAAGGCTTGACAGAATCTGGCACCAACAAATATATGGGCAGCGTAACAGTCGAAGGAGGATTTCGGAGAGCAGCGTTTTGTATGCAGGTGGAGTGGCTACAGTAGCAGCGTATTAGAAGGGAACATGCCAGTGAAAAATTTTATGTCTATAACTGAGAGGATCAACAGAGAAATTAATAGCAAGCAGGTTTTGCAGAGTTGACAGACTCTTAAAATAGCCAGGCCTCTATTTTCAGATCGCTGGAATGTATGTTACCTCCATAATAGCAGCACTGACAATTATATGAATGTACAGGACTGACATGTAAGAAAGGCCACAGAAAACAAGTGGCTCATATTTGAGCAGGGCAGGAGATCGCCTGCTCTGATACCATGTTAAACACACATGGGGAGCGAGAGAGATGTAAAAGATAAAGCATGCAATTCAATTTTTATTCACAAATGATACACATTTATAGTACATGTGGTGACTGTTGGGATTCACATCCCAAGGTCCCTTGGACTGCTTAGTCTCTTTAGCTTCCACACTAACCCATTTAGGATTAGGTGTCCAACACAGAGCAAAGCAGTGTAGGGAACTGATGGTAGAGATAGTATAGTCAGACATATGGATCAATGGATGGAGTTCTCCCTAGTTGAGACGGAGTGTTAAAATTGGAAACTAGGGAAAAACTCCGTGTGGGTAATCTTATTTATGGCAGCTGATATTTTTCTTGGATCCCTCTCTTTGAGAGGTGGAGGATTGATTTGAAGACCATCCGATTCCAATAAGTACTCATGGACTTATGAATTTATTTGCGTTATAAGACAATTAGTCAAGGTCGGCCAACAACCAAATAAACCCCACATGTGCTTAACATTTTAGTGTAAATAGAGGTGGCCTTTAAGTCATTTAAACACACTTGGGATCTCTTCCTCTCTCTACTTGTCTTTGGGTTTTAGTAGGAGGAGAGATCCTAAGGAATAATGTTGCCCTGATCTAGAGGGCAGAAAGTCGTAATTGCCAGAAAAGCTAGAATTGCTAGAAAAACTAGAAAAGCTAGAACTGCCGAAAAAGCCGAAAATGCCAGAAAAGCCGAAAAAGCCAAAACTACTGGAAAAGTCAGAAATGCCTGAAAAGCTAGAAAATCTAGAAAAGTCGCAAATGCCGGAAAAGCCGAAACTGCCGGAAAAGACGGAATTGTCGAAAAATATGGAACTATCAAAAAAACTGGAATTGTCGGAAAAGTTGGAACTACTAAAAAAGCTAGAACTGCCAGAACTGCTAGAAAAGCCGAAAAAGCTGAAAATGCTAGAACTCTCGGAAACGTCGGAACTCCCGGAAAATCCAGAACTATTGAGACTCTCGGAATTGCTGAAAAAGCCAGAACTGTCGAAACTGCCGGAAAAGCTGAAAAAGCCAAAAATACCAGAACTCCCGGGAAAGTCGGAACTGTTGGGACTATCAGAACTGCCGGGAACAACCGGCATTGCTGGAACTGCCGGGAACAGCCGGAATTGCCAAAGCTGCCAGGAACTGCCGAAACAACTGAAACATTTGTCTCCGAAGGAGAGTAGCATGCAAGGGACAACTAAATAACATTGGGACAATTGTATGGTACTTAGCAGCAGATACACCAAGCATGCAATGTTACAACTAGCATGCAAGGGACAACTAGCATGCAACAACAAGCATGCTAGGGACAACAAGCAAGAAAGGTGCAACCAACACATAGGTCAGGATGGCAACATGGTGCAGCAATGGCACATAATGCAGTACAGTGATGGGTACAATCATGATTAATGAAGCGTGCTGAGATGCAGCATAGTGATGATGGGTGCAGCATGGTGCAGCGCGGTGAGGTGCAACATGATGACGAAATGCAACACAACGATAGGTGAAGGAGTCACCTTGGAGAATTAGTTGAAGCAGCATGTCTCCAACTGATCTCATGTATCATCTTCTTAGAGATGATCTATGCTCTTATCTAGATAATTCAAAGTGTTGACTTCTTTTATAAACGTACTATCTCTCTCTCTCTCTCTCTCTCTCTCTCAATTGATCAAGGATTTCCCCACATTGGGGTTTGTCCCTAGCTAACGCCACATTTTGTGTCCTCTTGTCTTGGCTTGTCTTCTACGATACATGTTTATGTTCTATCTGCAGTTTACTTTAATGCTGATGCGATTGCTAATCTGGAAAAGGTATGGAGCTAACTGTGAAAATTTAAATAAATTGCTCTAAGCATAGAACATACCTAAAATTAACACCCATGGAATGCTCCATTTCAGCTGTCGGTTCTTGTGTATCAGCAACGTCATCCACGGATCCTTGTGTAACATCTTACCAGGGTTCAGTATGAGTTCCCATCGACATGGTGCTCGCAACATGGACTTTGTATCTAGTTTCTACTAGGTTTATGGTGCATGCCGCAAACACAAGACCTCATGCAGAATCAACCCTCATTTTGTCCACTGCTTCCGCAAGGGTATCTAGGCCTGGGACCCATGCTTCTGCTCCACTTCTTTGTAATTGGTGCCTCAGTTTTTCATTTTCTTCTTCTAAATTCTTGATTGTAAGCAGCAAAAATTGAGTCTCATCCTTACCTGGCAGAGGGTCTTCTTCTTGATGGAGTTTTTTCCCTTCTTTTTGCTTCCCCGTGTCATTTCCTGGTTCCTTACTGGATGAAGGTGAAGGTCTCGGCCATGAACTAAATTTTACCCTTTTCTATGGTATCCTGCCACCTATCGACTTCTTCAATGATCTTTTCTAAATCCTACTCTCCAATGATTGGCCTCATTCTCCAGTTTCCTTTGCTTCCTTTGGGGCATAAGGGATTTCAGTTCACCTCTTGTAGGAGGCCGTTGTCTTTCTACTCATGAATTCTTCCTAGCTTCTGCCTTGTCTTTCCAGTGTGTCCAATATGATCAATTTAATAAGACTGTGATTGGTGACACAAGTTTCTGGGTGTTCAACAATTTTTTCAGTCAGCAACATACGTGTGATGTTTTCTAATAAGAAATACGAAAGGTTAATCAGATGCCTGTACCACAGGTGGTTTAGCAGTGCGCAATGGTAGTTAAACATGGTCGTTTCCCTTCCTTCGCAGGTAATGTACTTGATAATGTACAAGGAAACATCTGCCCATGACTAAGGGAGCAACAATCTGTTAATTCCCCTACCCTTATTCTCCAATTGTTCTTCTCCTTGAAGGAATTCTGCCTTAAGAGAGGGGTCATTGCTTTTTCTACTGAACCATCGTTTCCCCACAGTTTGTAGTGATGTCACATGGGCAATCACTTCTTCTGTCACTTCTAGATTTAGCCCCCGAACTATCATCTGGTTCCTATGCAGGTTCCAAGAAAATTCCACGGCCACTTACTCCTTTGATCCCTTGAGCCGATCAGAAAATTTGAACCGTCCTACCTCCTTAATGCCCTGGCATGCCTCAGGGCAATTCTCCAATGCTTCAGTTGAGTTGGGCTCTTGTCGCACTGTTTCTTCTCCCATCTCTACCCCAGCACTGTATTTTACTCTTGATTTAAGAATTTTGGAATGAAGGTACAATGCTTCGCACAGGTTGATGTTAGGGTAGTGAAATAGGCAATACAATGAGGATTTCGAGTTAAGAAGGATCGTACTGCACATGGTACAGTTCAGGGAAAATTTTAAGAACCGCCCCTTAAATTTCATGTATAATAAATGGGCGAATCTCCATTGGTATAAGGAAAATATGGAAGGCGAATTTTTATCAAAATAATATGATATATAATATAATATATAAAGATAGCTATATTATATGTATATATAATTTTTTGGCGAATCTCTCACCAGGCAAGGCGAATATTTTACTCAATTATAAAATCTTGTGTTTATTGAATACACAAATGAAATCATTGCATTTCTTTCAAATATCTTTTGAAATCAAAATTACCGAAATTACAAATTCACCCGTGCCATTAACAGAAAGCATGAGAAAAACCTAATACTATATATAAAACCAAGAAAAATTCAAAATCACTACTAGGGACCTCATAACCACCATGCCAATACACAAGTATGTTCCTATTTGCAATTAGAGAAATTACCCAAATTACAATCTGTTTACTCCACTTCTAGGGACCTCGTAACAACCCTGCCAATACACAAGTATGTTCCCGTTTGCAATTAGAAAAATTACCCAAATTACAATCTGTTTACTCCAGCATATGTTGGAAAGTTATAGAAGGATGACTAGTGCAATCAATCCATTCCTTTTAGCCCTGGATTTGTTTCAGTTTAAAACAGAAGTATACAAATATACTTGTCCAATGTCTATACTTTAACCTTTCATCTTAAGATGTTTTTACAATATAATTTCCTAAGTCTATTTAATATCTCATTATCATAAAAACCAACCTATATCCATCTTAACTCCACATCTACCACTCTTAGGGGGATGAAATCTATTTATCCCTCTGAGCACTTGGTAGACCCAGAATTAAGATGGATCTAAGATGATAGGATTTCCCCTTTAAATAGTCTATGCTCACATGAATACCATGGTATTACCATGGGTCAATACCATGGGTTATCATAAAACTGGAGCTTAAAAATTACTATTAGTAATTTATAAAAATTAATAAAATTAATAGTTGATTTTTATTTTATTTTTATTTTAA